>JAUBNY010000934.1:771539-781804 GCA_032275445.1 Crypturellus soui
CTCCAGTTTCGCTGCTGAAACTGACAGTAAACATTTAATTTATCATCAGAATCATTTTCATAAGGTAGCACTGAAAATGATAATTTAGCCAGGCTCCAATAGTGGCAGGCATTTACATGATTAAAGGCCCAGCAGGAATGGCCAGAGAAGAAAAGAAGCCCTCACACTTGGAGGTATGATGCAAGCAGTAATTCCCTAATATTTGGGAAAAAAAATCCCATGATCACTGTATTCCAGATGTATCTGTTCCTGAGATACTTTCACTTTTTAATACTATTAAACACTTTCAGAAAAAAATGACTCAACTGATCTAACAAGTGGGCAGATTTGGGCTTATGTATCCTTAGTGAATGTCTACAGTTAGAGCTGCAATGCACATGCTGCAAACAGTCAAATAAATTTGCATTTTTAATGTTTCTCTTTAGGCAGTGCAAATATGCTGAAGCCTGGTAGCTGAGGCTCCAGTAAAAGCAGAACATACAGTTCTCCAAGCCCTGATAAGTCTCAAGGAGAAAAGGGCTTGAAAGGGCTCAAGGAGAAAAGGTGCAGCAACAGTGCCCTGTTGCTATCTGGTGCAATGAAAGGAGAGGCAAAACAGTCAAAGCTGGAACATACATGTGTAGATGTATATATTTTTTTGCAAGTGTTGCATTATTACCTTTGAGACTCATATACCTGTTCCAACCTCATTGTGTGGAGAAAAAGTGGTGACTGCAATAACGTGCGCAAGCACAGGCCAGCTCACTCTCCCTGGCAGTTTTGGGAGGTTGCCCTAACCAAAACCCACAGCTTGTAACGTCTGAGCTGTGGAAAGGAAGATCTTACCCTGACGAGGGAAATCTCAGGAGACCTTTGTGCCCGGTTGCCTGCTATGGCTTGTGACAGCCAGGAGCTGCTGCGGGGTCTTAACGGAGCTGGGACACAGCAGCAAGGTCCAAGGGTTGCAGGTGCCCTCCGAGGTCAGCAGAAACCAGACCTCCAAGCAGAGAGGTTGCTCAAGCTGGAGGTTTTGTAGTGATGACCTTACGTCTGGACCTGCTTTGCCCATCAGGTCCTGGCACAAGGGCTATGGGCATGACTCGTATTCACTTCTCTGGAGACGTTGCACAAGCATCTGGGGACGGTTTTCATCTTCTGGAGCAGACACAGTATCTCAACATGGTCTGGAAGAGGACCTCTGAGATTCGGCACGGGGAGAACAAATCCATCAACTCCATGGGGACCTCTTTCTTTGGAAATATGCAGACATGACGCAGATTACACTAATGTAGTTATGTGTGAAAGGGGAAAAATACAACCCCAAACTACCTTCCTCCGAAAAAAGCTACATGGCCAAACATTACTGCATGCTTTTTTGCCTGAGTATCAGCAATTTGCAAGTTCATTCTTGTTGGCCCTTGGGAAACAACACATCCAGAGAGGATGAGCACCAAGCAGCCCAGAGCAACGCCAATGCTCTCCAGCATGGTAGAAACAGAAAGCCCATAAAAACTTGTCAGCATTCCCAGTTGGCCCAGAGAGTGCCAGAAGTCCTCCCTGTACGTCACGCTCTCGGATCGTGTCATGCAGCCTGTTGCAAAGTATTCATTCCCAGGAATGCCAGTAGCTCTCGCGTTTGCTGGAGGCTGCTAGATTGCGTCCTGCTCACCAGCAAACCGTCAGAGGCTTCGTGTTGCAAGTCCTCGGCTAATGGGTCGTGCACTGATAATAAGGAGGTGCAGAGCATGAACTACAGGCAGGATGGGCCACTTGTTATTTCCTCCACTAACTCCAGAACTAATCGCAGGGCAGCAAGCACCAGAGAACAGCCCATCTAGCCACAAAGTTACAAAGTCTCTCCAAATCTGTCCCCTCTGCATTCACCTCAGGATATTTTTCCCCACCTTTTGTAGCTCAGAAAACAATGAAAAAAAAAAAAAAAGACAGCAAAAATCTTGTTCTACAGGCTGCTTGTGTTCTCCCCATGGCAGTTCATCCCGTGCAGTTCCTCCTTCGGCTATTTCGGCTCGCCTGGCATTCCTCTGGGGCCCACCCAGGCTGCACAGGCCGAGCTCAACTTCTTGACCCTCGGTGGGAGATGGCACCAGCGCCTCGCTCCGCTGCTGCTCCCGCCTCACGCACGGCTTATCTGCAGCCGCACTCGCTCATATCTCTGATTTTTCTCTCTCTCTTGGTCATAACTCTCTAATTAGAGCCCTGAAGCGTGCAGGGATGTAATTTGCATGAAAGACTATTCAGAACGAAGCAGAATCGTAACTCACGCTGCTTAGCAATGCTTGAAGACAAAAAAAGTTATTTCAAGCACTCTCTTCTTGCATATTTGGCAAAATACTCCAAGACCACTTCTTCACCTGCTGTTTTTCTAAAGAATTGGAGCTAGTTTCTCAAGTTTTTCTGGAAGAGTGGTAGCCTTGTATATCTGCACCGTGTTAAATAAACCCTGGAAGCGTTTGCACATTCCTCTTCATTGTGTATATATTTGCTTGAATGTATATTACCCATTGCCCAGCCCAGAATAGATGTCTGTCCTGTAAGTTCAAATGCACAGAACAAGGCCATTAATATAAGCATCTGTACTCTGTTCTCTCGCTTCTCAAATGTTGGTTATTAAATAAACAAAAAAAAAGTTGGTTACATTGGAGTGGTAGGTAACTTTAAAGTGAACTACTAACAGAAGGGATGGAGACATCTTTGTGATAATTATTACAGTTAATATCCATCATCAAATATTACCGATAATACTAAATAGGAAAAGGTTTGTAAATAACATACCTATATACCAACATTACTGTCTCATGTTTGAAACCTCCACTCGGAACAAAATCAGCTCCTCGTGCTCTTCGGTGTGAAGAGGACATAAGTTACAGAAGAATTGGCATGAGGAATTTGTGTTGTGGCTGTTCATGAGGTTGTTTCCTCCCATGTAACTCTCCCTTCACAGACCATTTGAGAAACACGATGTGTCCCAGGCTTTGGGGAAATGCTGGAAATGAGCTAGGTAGCATATTCAAAGCAATATTTGCAAAACAAATTCTGTGCAGAGGTGACAGATATTGTTTCTTTCTTCTGAAAGCAATGATGTCAAGAAACCCGTGTTTGGAATGTCCACGGAGAGGAAGGCACGTCCTTGGGACGACCATGGCCCGTCCATGTCACATTCAAACTTGTGGAGGGGGAAAGGCTGAGTCCTGTAGCCTGTAAAAAAGTTCTCCCCAGCCTAAAAGTTAGGGCAACCTGCACCATGCTGATTGCTCACCTGATTTTGTGGGAAGTTTTTTAGCTCTGTGCTGTTTCAGCAATTCACTGGATAGCAGCAAAGCGGTTGCACGGAGCTGGATGCCTCCGTGTCCTCTGCCCTTCAAAGCCTTGGGGAAGAGCAAGCTCAGGATGACTGAACCTCTGTCACTGACGCCACAGTGTCACAGAGGGGCGAAGCGACTTGGGACCTCCAAATGGATGTGTGCAAACACAAGAGGCTGCTACTGATCACTCCCAGAGCTGCCTCTCCCGAAGAAACCTCCGTTCCCAGCTTGTGCTCTTGCTTTTCTATCCAGGCCAACACAATCATTATCTATCAGATACAGAACAGAATTGCCCTGCCAGCTAGCAAAACTAGGCTTTCTATGTAATGAATTCAAAATTCTCAGAGAAGCAGGTATTAAGGTGTGTGGGACAACTCCAGACCACAGTGGGTCCTGGGGAGACCTGGATGAACAGAAGAAAGGGGAGAAGACTTTTCAGGAGGTACTCAAGTTTTTTCCAGACAGACAGCAAAAAAATTGCCTTCATGCCTTTGCAAAATGAAATAGAGAGTGGAGGAGAGAAGATTAGGGTTAAAGTGGGAATGGGTTTGGCTGCAAGGCAGAAGATTGGTCCATAGGCACATCAAGACTTCTGGATGTCCCCCAAAGGAAAACAACAATAGTCCAGCCACCCTACTACAGTTTCATCTCTGTCCACGGAGTTTCATTATAGGTGATCTTCTTCAGACTATGCTTTAAAACGAAAGAAAACAATGGAGGAAGGTGAGTTCAGCTGCTTTGGGTTTGTGGGAGACCCAATAGCTGAGTACATGGCTGGGAGGAGATCCGGGCTACCTCAAGCTTGGGTAGATCCCTCAGTCAATGGTGCCACAGTTCCCCAGCTGTATAACAGCTTTTGCCTGCCTCACGGTTATGTACACACACTGGATAAACCTCAGCTACTGAGGTGTTGAGATAGATGGTGATGGGTTCAAACAAAAAGTGGGAGATGGTTAGGTAAACTGAGCTGGTGTTCTCAGGTCACCCATATTGAACACACCTCTAGGAGCCTTGGAAGAGAGATGATCTGAAGACCACCCTGAAACCTTCCACCAAATAAATCCTGATTATTTGGGCTTTGTGTAGAGAAAGTGATTTTTACCCAAACTTCTTAAGGCATATAAGCATTTAAGCTCCCTTAAATCTTTAAGGTAACACAATGTAGGTGTTGAGGCCGACTTAGATCCTTATTAAGTCTTCTAGGTGCTTAAAGCATTTAAGCTATTTTAAAGTCTTTTTAGAATGACTAATCATTTTCACAGTAAAGATGCAATGTGGATAGACATTTTGTATGCACAGTTAACTCAAAGTCCATGCCATTTGGCAAGTCAATATCTCATACTCATCCTTATTAGGAAAGATTTGGCAAACACCTAGAACTTCAACTTCTGCGTCATTTCAGGTTTGGGCCTGTGTTTACAGCAAAGCTTTTAAACATGACAGGGTTTTGAGAACATAATGACTGATCCAGCAACTCATCCTGGTGGCTCATGCCATCCTGTGTCCTGGCTTTGCCTCACTGGATGCCACATACTTGAGTGAGTGGTAAATGAAACTCGAAATGAGCAAGTTCCCTGCACACACACAGGCAGTCACAGTTCACAATCAATTGAAAGTATTTTGCCCTAACTTTAGAAAAAAAAGTGATCTTTGGATGGAGATCAACCTTGGAAAGTTCCATCTGAAAAGACAACATTTCTGCCAGGCTGTGAAAGCAATATTTTACATCAGAAACTGCTTTTGCAACCTCAACTGTATGTTTTGCACTCAAGAGGATGCCATAAACTCAAACTGCTGAGTGTAGTGAATACTTCTATGAAAAGGTATCCAGTCCAGCAAACCCTGTCAGTACACGCAGAAGAAGTTGCTTAACCCCATGAATAAGGGCTGCTTTTGTGGCAAATGCTTTGGAGGCCCTCAGACAACAGAGCACTTTTCCAATAACTCTTGCTTTAATTCTGACCTTTTCTGGTTCTTAACTTACCTTGCTGGGTTATTTTGTTTATGCATGGTTGAGGCTCCGAAGGGCAGAAGGAGCCTCCCTGTCTGCTTCATTTTGCAACGACAGTGGCTGAGATCCAGGCTGCATCCTTCAAGACCTTAGCTTGTGCCGATATTGCAGATACCTACCCAGTCTGTCCTCCTACGTAAACAGGGAGAAATTTACTTTAAGACCACCATGGAGAGAGGGAGATCTCATCCAAGTTTAGGCCAGTGTGCTGGGACACAGGCAATTCCTTCTGGAATTCTGGCTGACTGTAGGACTCACTCCAGCACACTTAGGGGAGGATTCATCCCTCCTACCTATATCCTAATAAAATATAATACTAGGTCATTTGCACCTACTCACCCTTTATCGTCAACAGACAAGGCTGGGCGCTTTAAGGAAGATATTCACCTGGCATATTTCACACATCTATCTTAGTAAGAGGGGAACAGTACCTGAAAACAAGGTTATTTCTCTCCTCTGCCTATCAATCCAGAAAACTAGTGAGAAAAACACTCCTGCACATTTGGTCAGATAAAACCCTCCACCTTATGCCCAGGTACCAGCTAAACGCTTAAGTTAGGCAGACTGGATCTCACTCAGTGTATAGTAGTTAATGACTTCTTTGCCCACATCTGGAGGTCAGTTTTGAGGTCCCTCTATACTCCATAAAATGCCATCCCTGTTGAATCAAGGGGTCAGTCTATTTTTTTTTCCTGCTTTCGCTTAATTGCAAGTTGCTAGTGTGTGCCACAAAAGGCTTGTGCAAGATACCCAAGTGGTTTCCACGTCCCTGCATCTGCACGTGAGAAGTTACTAACTTAGATCTGCAGGTTCTCAGCAGACCCGAGGTTTATGACTGAATGCCTCTAAGTTGGGATATTCAAATGGACGTGAGTGTTTGGAGTCAGTGACCGCACTCATGCCCAGATAACCATCAGCATGTCCAAGCCATGGGGAATTGTTAAAACGTAGACTGGCTTGACTGTAACAAAAGTCTCAGCTGAGTTTTGTTATAAAGTGCCTCATTAGTCTGATATTTTTTGTGACATTCCATTGGCGGTAGATATGAATAGAGGTTATTTTCTGTTTCACACATGAGTAATAGGCACAAATTCACGTGTCAGCTGAAAACGGGCCTGCTCTGCGCTCGGGAGAGATGTATATCTGAAGGGCCCCATCCTGCAAGATGCTGAACATCCCCCACGGATGAGAGGAGCCAGGTAGTTATTTGCCTCAGCCTCTCGGATAATCTAGCCCAAAAAAGGGAATGGAAAGTTGAAGTGCCTATTTCAGTGCTCCGTGCCCAAACATAGCTCGTGCAAAAGGAATCTGTAGGCTGAGCGAGCACAATTTGCTGCACAACTCTTTCCTCATCATGTCCCAGCACTGATTACACATCCCAGCCCGAGCTGGGACAGCACCTGACCGAACTGAAAGGGAATTGCCGCACAGAATGACGTGTGACGTGTGGAGGACAGGAACGTGCTGATGGATTGCATGCCTCTGGGACTGGCAACCTGACAGCGCAGGAGGTGAATTCCCAACGTGGTTCTTTGGGATTGGGACTCTGTGGGTGAGAGGAAGGGAAAGTCCAACTGGGATGCTGCTGCCCCACGTCTTGTGCAACTCCAGGCCCAAAGTGAACCTGCCTGAGCAAGTACCGCATCACGCCACTATGGCGCAGGAGGCTGCTGACCTTCTTTGCTTCCACAGCCCATTGCTGGCCCATGTCGAACTTGTTCTCCATCAGGACCCCCAAGTCCTTCTCTGTGAAGCTGCTCCCTGGTAGTCGACCCCCCAGCCCGTGCTGGTGCCTGGGGATGTTCCCTCCCAGGCGCTGGACTTGGGCAGACTTCATGATATTCCTGTTGGCCCATTCCTCCATCTCGCTGAGGTGTCTGCGTGTGGCAGCCCTGCTCTCAGGGGTATCAGCTGCTCCTCCCACTTCGATATCACTAGTGACTTTGCTGAGTGCTAAAGGAAGGATCCAAAAATCTGCTTCCCCCTTGACCCTGGCAATCCAGTCAGTTTCCCACTCGCCTTGGGTTCACATCACGATAGTTATGGCTGTCCTATCTGAGCACTGATTTACAGAAGAATGTTCAAGACACTAAATGAGCTGCTCTTCCTTTTGAAAAGTTATCCCTGCTTGAAAAAGAGGAATAGCTTGACACCTCCCTCTTCTCCTCTATTATTTAGACATGTAAAATGACTCAAACTGCCAGTTCTCTAAGAAACAGCAAAAGCCACCAGAGACATCACAGAAATTCTCCATTTGTCTCCAGGACAATAATCATCACCAGAAAGGAGGTATAAGTTATATTTAAAAGATTACAGATCAAAAGGCCTAAAACAATCCTTGATATCACGTCACTTATAACCTGGCTGAAGAAAAGGAAGTATTCCTGGTACACCAAGACATCTCTGTTTATCTGAAAGAGAGACTTGTAATTGTTCCAATGAGATCTATAAAAATGCATGTATATACCGTGTGCTTAGCTACAGCGAAGATGGGAACCAAGTGCGATGTGCTATTGTGAAGCTGCCGCTCACCTGCAGAGACAACGACCTCTATTCTGCGGCACCCGCTTAATAGCTAACGCGGGCGAGACGATGCGATCGCAGTCAAGAGTTCATCCTGTTTGCGAAGCCATTACGATCATTATCCTAATTACCTATCGAGTCCCATTCTTGTGTGTGGCGCTGCACAAAGACAAAGGGAATATTGTTTTTGTGGCCCAAAGTTTGCATTCTTAACCAAAGAAGGAGAGCATTCAAGTTGCCTAAGTCAGGGAAGGGCAGCACTTACCGACAAATTAGCAGACGAGATTTGTAAGAAGAGTGTCTAGGTGAAAAACTGATGTGCTCCTGTCAGTCCAACTCCCCTGTATCGTAGAGAAGCAGAGTGCGGGAAGGCTGAGTGTCTAACAGCCTGATTCACAGGCAGTAATTTCTCTGGAATATTGTGACTGATTTACTTGACATTTCCTCATGGCACTGACAGCATTAGAACGATCAGGCAATTTCTGCTACATTACAGCAGGAAGCTAATTTGTTCCTTTCTACTATATGTTGATAAAGAACAAAAAGAGGTTAAGTACTTGAGTCCCTCTAAAATCAAATAGTATTTAGATGCAAATCTTAGGCCTCTTTTCTATAGTGCAATGCAAGAATCTATACAATTCCCTTTTCTAGTTTATTAACCAAGTTTCCTGCTAGCAGTATCTCAAATAAATTTGAGGTCTGGCAGACTGTACAGATATGACTCTATAGAAAGAATATTCTTTAATTTAATCAATAATGTGCCTTTATATGGAGATCTTGTCAGAATATAATTATGTATTCAAATTAATGTATTGCTGCATACTTCTTAATAAGACTCTTGCTGAGCAAAGCTGTGAAATGAAAAGGAACTGAGAGGCTTCAGATACCCAGAATATTCTACAGTCCCTGCACGGATGAAATTCCCAGTATTAATGTGGCAGGACTAGAAAGCCATGGTAGCTCTCTTGTTTAACATAAAGCCTTTTTTGGGTTGTGGCTGAGCGTGTGCTAATCCCTACTGAAATACCAGATTCACTGGGCAGCAATCTCTTGGCTTGGGTTCAAACACATATGTTTGAGTTAGACGGCTTGGTCTAAGGGCTGATCTATTCACCTTTGTGTGTAGGTCTAGCCTGTCTGTTCCTGCTCCCACTTCTCCTCACCCATATAGCTCCTCTGAGTCAGCACTTCTCCCATGGTTATGGTGGCTACTTATCAACACCCAGCTTGGCTTTCCCCCGTGCTTCTGGCGTGCAGACAGTGACTGCTCCTCACAGCAGCCCTCGTCAGTGCACCCTGCCTTTGCTCCACGGCCCCATAGACCTTTCCTGATCTGATGCAGTTGGTGTGAAATGGGAGGTGGCTGCTCCCTTTGCAGAAATATGTGTGCTTTTAAGGTTACGTGCTTTCCTTTTTTCTTTTTCGACCATCTATTGTTACTCCTCATATACTTATATCTTAGGCATGGAGCTTATTTTTCCTGCTGCAACGAACACTCTGCTATTTGGAGTGAGTGAGCCGAGGCTCAGGTTAATAGCTGCACAGGTAGGCACCAGCCACTTCCTTCATGCAGGACCCAGCTGGGCTTTCATGGTCAGCTCAGAGCTGAGAATCGCTTTTGTGCTACTTGTGCTACTTAAATCACAATCTGGAAGCAGAATATCCCACAGCCTACCCACCGTCTCTGCATTTTTCCATTATTCTGGGAACCCAAGTCCCCCGTTAAGCTGCATAATGGACAGGTGACTTCACTCATTCTCCAGGCTTAATGCAATGAAAGGCTTGGGCTTGGAGTCCTAAGGCATCGCCGAAACACAAGCTGCAGAAGTAATGAGCATATTGGCTGCTTGGCTGTTTGGTGCAGGTTGAAGATCAGGATTCACAGTTGGTCAAATTGGCTTCTTGAGGAGGCCCCAGGAAGAATTCAGATCATTCAGGTCTGAAAAGCTACTTGCTGTTTACTAGTACTGGCATTTCACAGCGTGCAACTCGCTAAAATACACTGTATTTTTCTTCTAATGATTTAAAGAAAGGAAAGAAAATATCCTTAAAAGAATAAATTAGTGAGAAAAGACTGAGCCCCAGGAGGAATTTGATCTCATGCTCAGACTTTGCTTACACTTATGGTGGTGCAAGTCACTGCATTCGACAGAGTGTGCCGGCTCGTGCTCTCTCGCTCGCGGTGGTACAGCCCTGAGGACACAGAGAAGCATGCACCGAATGCTAAAAAGTTGGCAGTTTATTAATGATGGCTCTGCTAATATGTTTATGCAAAAATTGTCCTTTGATTCTCTTCTTAAGGCAAATGCATGCAAGAAATGTTAATGACTGGCTACCAGAAAGTATTAATGATGGGGAACTCTCATTTTCCTAACAGTACCGCATGCGTAGCCAGGCACAGCTTAGTCTTCTTAGTGGGGAAAGGCTCC
>JAUBNY010000934.1:791856-802369 GCA_032275445.1 Crypturellus soui
CGGGTCTTGAAGATCTCCAGAGAAGGAGACTCCACAACCTCTCTGGGCAGCCTGTTCCAGGTCTCTGTCACCCTCACGGTCAAGAAGTTCTTCCTTAAGTTCCCGTGGAACTTTTGGTGCTTCAAAAGGAGAGGCTGGACTAGGAGAGGCTGGAGCATGTTCTCCATCAGAGCGTGGGGCAGAACCCGTCCTGACATGACACAGCTGGCAAGAAATGGCTCTAAAACTCATCCACAAACTGTGTTATCATCCTCATCTTCTTGTTGGTCAAAGGATTGGATGGCAACCTGTTCCTGCCATCAGTTACTCTCTCAGATCTAGTGTCTGAGTCACCTGAAGTTCTGGAAGCTCCATCTACCACAGGCCACATTTAATCCACCAGCTTTGCAAGGTAGATCTTACCTGTAGAGACAAGGTGGAAGCTAAAATACACTTTACAGTGGAAAAATCCTTGGAGCTACAACCACACTAACTCTTCTATTTCCCCAGTAGTGTTCATGTAAGTCACACCAGCAGTGAATGTGTAGCTGTTTTGTGTGCAGTTACAACTGCATAAGGAAATCGCACAGTCTATTTGCACAGCCAGTTAGCTGCATAACTGGCCTTTTGTACGCAAAATCTCTGATTCAGCAAGTTCTTTAATCATGTGTCCTACTTCAAGCATGTCTCTGAGAATCAGACCTTATGTCACGTATCTCTATAAAATTCATTTCTGTATAGTTCGCAGCTTTTTCTACCACTTTAAACCTCTTGTTAGATTTGTCTGAAATACTATGTGTGAAACAGGACATCAAGCACACATAAAAATTCACATAAATTACTACGTTTGTCAAACAATTTTCTTTTTACAGCTTGAAGTGACTATACAATCATTTTCCATTTTCTGCAGTAACACTCCACAGGAAAGGAATATCACTGAGGGAAAAAGATCTGCTCCTAAGAATACCAAGGTTGGGCTTTTTAACTTGCTTTTGTTGATGGGGTTAATTAAACACCACTAAGGGCCCTATTTCATGGGCTGTATCTGCCTCTGCCTCTTCTCTCAAGCTTCACAAGCTGTGGTTATACTGACATACCAAACAGCTTTGCAGGTTTGCTTGCACTTTTTTGCTCAGTCTGCATGTATCCCGCAGAGCCTACCATGCACTGTGTCCAACCACATGGCAAGGAACTTGCCCAGACTAACACTGGTTTTATAGCGTGTTAACAGGTACGGTTCTCAGCTAGTGATTCCATGCTGTCCACTGAGGAATGGCAGAAAGGATCTTTGCTACTGTTAAAATCCACCAGCTTTTCCAAACAGCTTTTTTTTTTTTTTTTGACTAAAATCTAGAATGCTTCCTTCACTCCTGTTCCTTGTTACGTGCATTAGAGTCTTCATAACTTCCTTTCTTAGAGATCACTGCCTACACTGCATTCTCTGCTCTCGGGGGGCTTCTGAAAGCAGCTGACGCTTGACTCACCTGGTGACTCTCAGAGGACGCATGTGCCAGCTCTGATGGAAAGAAATGATGACCTTCTTTACAGATGCCTCCATGGAAAGCCAGTTTGGGAGTTGGATAGCCTTTGCATTTGCTAGGCTGCAGTATTAATAGGCAAGCAAGGAGGAAACCACTGTCAATAGATGCAAAGCTAAAAATAGGTACACCAAAAGTCTCAGCAGAGCTCTGGAAAACTTCTGAAGGTGGAAGTAAGGGTTATTTATAAGGTTGGGAACTGAGAGGGGAGAAAGAGGTCAGTGGAAAACTTTATTTACATAGTTCGGCTTCCAGAAATGACTTTCCTGTGCACACAACATCATTAGGAAGTGCTTCTGCTCAAGCCCTGGCTCAAGTCTTGGCTACTTTCTATGCCTGCAAAACATGCTCTGCAGTGCCAGGAAGCAGGTTCTGTGCACTGCCAGCATTGCAAGAGGGTCAGGACTCAAGGGCTGAGATTCCTCTCCTCAGCTCGGAAGAGCTTTCAACTTCTGGGTATGAGCCGTGCTAAATTCCTTCTCGGAGCTTGAAAGCGGGTTAAGATGCCTCTATAGATGTGACCCTAGGTAGCAGAGAGGTAGATGTATCAGAGACGCCTAAAGGTGGAGTCATCTTCCCTAACCTAAACTACATAAAACTGAGTTTTCTGAGTTAGTCAGGATGTAGACTGGTATCTCTATCACCACAGGTGATGATCAGTGTTGATTTAGGCCCTGTTTATGTACATTAGCAGGTAAAGTATATAGTGCAGTAGGAGCAGACTGAAAGAAGATGAAAGCTTGCTGTCTGTACTAAAGACACTGGCAGGGGATACCCTGGTCTAGCTCTAGTCTTGTCCCAGGAGAACACCAGACACATCTCCAGGTACATCTTTTGGTTTAGCTTCATCAGCAGCGAGTCCATCTGAGGCCGCTCCATGAATCAAACCATGGCATGGTAAACGGAGATGAGCGGGTAAGGCATTTCTGAAGGGCTTTCCCAGTGCAAGCAAGAATGTTGCTGTAGGCAAATCCTTAGACAAATAATTTTTATACAACTAAAATAGCTACCAAAATAGCTATCCCTCAGTCTAAGTAGCTCAGTGTAAACATGTAGTTTGAGACAAAAACAGGAAGATCAATGTCATATCAATGTCATTGACACTTCTTAAACTTAAAAAATGCATAGGCGTTCACCTCACATTTTCAAAGGAAATAGAGAAGGACGTTATTTCACAAGACACCATCAATATTTTTTCTTTCTTTGCTCTTAATTAATCTGTAGTTAAACACTGTGGCTAGAATTTGCCAAGGCAATTTTGCCTGAGGCAGGCAAATAGCATGAAAGCTTTCTGCCTTGTATCAGCTACAACTTCATATAGTGAGAAGTCTTTGGCAAGCTTTATAACAGATGGGTCTTCCAGCCTAATGTAATGAAATACGGTATAAATGTCCAGTAAATGTGCATCTAAATAAAAATCTCCTTTTGGGTATATTTTAAATTAGTTACTTATGTTAATTAAGAGTTTAATTGTGAAATATTGCTAGTGAATTTCTTGAGGAACTTAACCTAGCTTTCTATGCATAAGAAACAAGCCAGTAGTTGTGCAGATGCACGGCCCTGCCTCTTGGTCTCACCAAAAATTGAACGGACATCCTTGAAAGCAAACAGATAAATGCCCTTGTCCAGCCTTGTGAGAAGCTGCCTGTGCAGGTTAGCAGCAGAAGGAAATGCGGGTGGTGTTCCTATCCTGTGGGGCTCGGAGATGAGCAGTTCGTTTCTTCCGAGCCGCTACCCAGCCCCTAGCTGAAATCACGGAAAGCATCCACAGGAGAGAGACGCTGATTTTTCATTTCGGTGACCTGATTTGCTGCTTGACCCCGCAGACAGCTGCACTGGCACAACTGCAGGACAGCGAGCTGCGGTGTGGAGGTGGGAACAAGCAGGAATCATTTAAACCAGCTTTGCTGCAGGAGGAAATGAGTGAGCAAAGGAGCAGTGAGATGGGAATGCCCCTTGCGGAGGCCAGAGCTTGAAAAGCAGCACTGCTCCTTCGCAGCTAATTTAACAATCTTCTCACGTATCAAAAGGATCCTCTAACTTTTGAAGTGCACAGAATAAATAGTTGGCCCTTATGAAGGAGATGACAAAGTCTGGGCCTTCAAGCTGGTGGGAATTTTCCTCATAGGAGGCGGCCTTCGTCTTTTGTAAAGCAGAACCATAGAAGCTTCTAATGCTGAATGATTTGGATACAACAGAAGTTAATGATATGTTAACACTGTAATGCTTCATTTTACTCTCTGCTTTTCATTAATACCTTTAGTATCTAAAAAAATATTTCTTCCCAGTGACTGTTGCACTTGTGAGGGCCTCTGTCCGAGACAGTTTGGTTACAGCTCTCGTCCTCCAAGAGGGTCTCTGGTGCTGCTGCTGGAGCAAAAACACTCTCTGGAAAGTGTTTGTGCAGGCAAAAGGGACCCAGCAAGGGCTATTTTCAGCTCTGACATGAAGCTTCTTGGATTTCACAGTGTAAACTCTCTGTGAGTGGAAAGACTGATATCCTTTTTTAAAAATAAAGGCTCAGGTTTTTAAGGAGTAAGATGCTGCACATGGCCCAGCAAAGACAGGGTGGGATCAGCAGCACCAGGTGCTTTGTAAGCACCGTGATGTCTTTGGAGGAGAACACTGGTTATCCATAAGCCTGTGTCACAGAGGCTTCATCTGTGCTAGCCTGGGTACAAATGCGTCACCAAAGAAAATTCCCATTGAGACTGTTTAGTCAGAGGCAGGGCCAAGTAGAAAATACCATTTGTCTTAAAATATTTGTTATTAGCCTAGACCCCTACAGGAAAATGATCTGTGAATACAATACAAACTGCAGGGTACACTCGTAAACCAGTAAGATGGCGAGTGAGTCTGGCCTGTGAAAATGCCTTTGAGCCTCTGATTTTCATGGCTGCATATTTTGGACTCCTGTGCTCCAGACCTAACTGCATGGGCCCAAAATCTAGATAATAGATATGGCTGGACACCTTAGCCAGAGGAAAATAAAGTCCAACAGAAGTAGAAAAGTCCAACAAAAGTATTTTTACCAGCTACATATGAACATTCCTGAGAAAGGAGACAGGACAATGCCTGAGTTTCTCGGGGACAGGCTGCAAGACCTGGGAACTCCTGGGCATCCTAGTGGTGACTTTGGAGACCAAAGGTGCTCTGAAGCACCTGCTCCGGGGGGTGAATGCTGCTGAAATATCCGCTGTGCCAGTCCTCGGAGCCCGGTGGCTTCTGCAGAGCATCTCAGACCGGGCTCTGGCCTGCAGCCGCTACTGAAGAAAACAGCCCGGATCAAGAACTCCTGCAGGGAGGAGGGTGCCCCGGAGCCCGTCCGCGTGCGCTGCGCCTGCCTGCTGCGCCCTTCCACCAACGGGGCAGGCGGCGCAGCGGAAACACGGGGTCAAGCCCCGTACGTGTCAGGGAGCCGAGCGCCGGGGGTGGTTTTCGGGATCCCTCCTGAGCGGCAGCGCAGTGTAAACCGATAGGAAGGTAAGGGTGACGGGGTCATTCTTCCCTCTCACGGTGACCGGGTCAGCCCCAAGGCACAGCTGATCCCCGGGCTAAACCTTTCCACTTGCCTGGTGTCAATCAGCGAGGGGCTGGGAACGCGGGGCACTCTGCCTGCATCCCATGGAAGACAGGCCACGTGCCGCGTTGTCCTTTGGTAACACTTGGACAACACCTGGAGTTTTGGAAAGAGTTTGAAACCGTGGAAATTGCCACTTTGCAGTCTGCAATGCTTCCAGTCCTCAAAGTAAGGCTGAGGTGGTGCTAACAGGGATGTAGATCATCTGCTGTTTGGTTGAGATAAACAAGTGGGAGTGAAATATTCCAACTCACTGACCAGCAGGATCAGCTTCTCTTTACAACTTTCCTGCTTTGCCCGAACCCTTTCTCTCTGCTTTCGCCAGAGCAGAGTCTATCCAGATCAAATTCTCCAGTATTGGCAGAAAGCTTAGTTAGTGGGTGAGTTTTCCTTTGTCCCATACTGCAAAATTTCTGGGAATTTAAAACCCGAATATATCCCCCCACAGTATGACAGTATGATTCCCTCTGCAGATGAAGAATTAAACACCGGGACACAGAGAGAGTAAATGACTTAATGAAAGTCGTACGAAATACCCGCGCTTTTCCAGCCTTGCTTTGGCATCCTTCTGAACAACATGTACTGGGAGCCATCTCATCTCAAATTCTATTTTCTGTGGAGGTAGATGAATACCCTCAAAGAATGAGCGCTCTGAAGTTACTCGTCTCCCCTGTTTTTGAAGAGGGAGCCTAACTTGGGTACATGAGAGGAAGTGGAGACAAACCGAGCCTTCACAGAAGCACTATCCAATACCTTTATAATGATACTGACCACAATTCCCAACTGCACTGCTCTATCGGGGTTGAGACCACGCAATGGAGTGTGTTTGCGTTTCAGCATCTGCTCTAACTTCTAACAATAATCTGCCATAGCCGCTCTAATAGGCTCTTCAAATTAAAAGGCTGTTTAACAGGAAAATGAAGTTCTAGAAATGTATTGCAAAATTAGAATTACCCACAAAATAAAATAATTTCGACGTGACATATCTGGCTGTAAATTTGCCTTGCAACAGAAATATTCATAATTACAGTAATTTGCAGCTCAGCCTCTTACTGTAGTTACATGATCCCGTAATTGCTGAGTTGTCTGCTAAGCCCTGGTTGTGCTAGCTAAACCAGTTTGCCTCTTTAAAGGAGCAGACTGAGAGCCAGCTCCAGTGCATCCCGAAGTCATGGAAAACTTCCCAGGGATTGCAGTGAGCAGTGGGTTGGACCTGGAGTGGAAGGGAGGATATTCAGCCTCCTGCAGATCTGTGTTTCTGTAGCATTTATTCAGGAGCATAAAATATTGGGCTGGATGCAGATATTGCTTATAATTGTGTAAATCAACTTCTATTTTTAACTGAGTATTCCTGGATTTGTGCCAATACAAATGCAAAAAAAAAAAATGCTAATCAACAGCAAGGATAAACCTCTGTCTTTATACAGAGCTGTTTGTTGCCTGAAATTGAGAACTGAGCGTGCACTTCCGTACCTAGGAGACTGACTTAGGAGAAGTATAGTCAGCAAACATCGCTTCTAGCGTAAATGAAGGCAACAAACAAAAGCACTGATTGTTTGGCCTCTATGGTAATTCATGACCTTCAGAAGAAAGTCTGCTAATTGCTGATCTCATCCAAAATAACACAATCCGTGGAGGAATGTGGTTAATGTCACCAGCGAGCATCAGGTCCTTGATTTTAAGACCGCTCTTCATTTAACATTGCATAAAATGCAGACCCAGTACTAAGATCCTGTGCTCCTAAAACAGAAGCCTTCCAAGCCATCCTCCAGCTGGTAATGTCATCCTTGTTGCATGAATCTTGGTCTATATTCAGCAGGAATGGGGACTGCACAGCGACCTGTGTGGTCACTGTTGTCTCACATACATCATGGGTTTAAACTCCTTCGGACTGACCTGGGAAGAGACTTTCTACTTCTTAATAAAATCCTCTAACTACTGAGCTATTGGGAATAAGCAGTGCTGCATGGTCATATAATATGTAATGGTAATGGGGGCACCTAAATACCACAAATAAACACAGTTTGGGGTTGTTTTATAAAGGATGATTTTTGTTTTTTTGATTAATGAATGCTACTATTTAAGATAATTTTCTTCAAGCATCACAGAATCATATTATGTAAAATAAATGTTGCTCAAGTTCGTGCCACATGCAAGAGCTCACCTTCCTGTCCACTACTCCTCCCCTGCAAGGACCAGGCCAGGTGAGAGGGTCCTGCAAGCCCCCTTAAACGTGCAAGCCATCTCATCCTGCAGCTCCTTTAGGATGGTTTTTATCCACCTTTTCCCCTATCTCTTTTATTTTTTTTAACCTTCATCATGCTTGCAAACTGCAAACACCCTTTTAACACAAACACCCTTCTCCCAGATGAAGAGCTGTCAGAACTGGTTCCTGGTGCTGGATACGCCGGTGTCCCTGTAGGGAGATGCTGGTGTCCACAGAAGCAGATCCCACTGCACAGATGGGTTCAGACAGGTCAGCAAGAGGGACCTGCAGTGCATAATACCGAGGATCTGTCTCATCAGCAATTTTCTTGGCCTTTATTCTGCTTTATTCCTGGGTGAAGTTTATTCTTCTCCATGGGCAACCAGCAAACATTGTGTTAAGTCATCACCTCATATCATCTACTTTTTCCCTGTCTAAAAAAGAAAGAAAAGAAAAGGCTACATGACAAGGGGTTTGTTATATCAATAAGAAAAGCAATGTAAACATTGACTTTATGAAGCCTTCTGCCTTGGGCTGTATGTTTTGTAAAGCACTTTTTCAGTCAGTGCCAGGCTGGGATTACCAGATTCTGATAATCTGCATGTACAACGAGCTGAATAGTTGGACAGTGCAAAACGCATTGATTTTTGTCATACTTAATGAAAGTTATTATTCTGACCTTAACGCTTCCTTAACTTTCAAAGCAGTGTGTGGTGTTTTAGCTCAATGGCTCCATGGCCACATACTGCTTTTACTGAAGACAATAGGAATTTTATCATTGACTTCAAAGGGAATGAGCTCAGACCCACAGAGTCAATAGCAGCTGTGCTGTAAGCCTATGCTCCTCCTGGAAAAAATCGGCTACTTTATCAGATTACTTCTGACCGTGAAGTGCCACGGTCCATGTGATTGTACCAGTCAAATATCTGCCCTGGGACATCATATGTCTCTGCACATTTCCAGCCTGACTTTTCACAGCTGGAGTGGCAAAGGGCAGATGCACAGTCCAGCTCACTTTCAGGTGTCTGTTTCCTCTGCTATGAAGCCAAAGTCCAGATCTATTGGCAGTGACTCTGTAAAATGTCAGTAGTGCTTATGCTGGTGGGGTCAAAGGTAAATTGAGTCATTCTTTTTAATGAAATGTTCCTTAATTTCCCTTTTTCATCTGAATAGAAAAGTAAATAGAAAATACATTTCATAGAGAGATTATAGGAGAGTTGCCAATATAATCTTGCAAATGCTAAGATGGAAATTGCTTTTTGTTTGCTCGTTTACACTACATCTTTTCCTCATGCCCTCTATAGATGACAGAATAGTGTTTGTTTAAAAGAAATATCTGACAGAAAATACCATGGGAAAAAAATGTATTGTTAAATCTCAGCCAACGTGCGCGAAGGCTCAGGCAGAGACTGTGAACACGTACGATCTCCATTCAATGTCTGCTCTTTGCAGGAAAAGAAAGCAGTGGAACTAAACAGAAATTAATTAGAGGACTGAAATGAAAGAACAGAGCAAATTTTATTTCTTTTTAATCCCAACCCAGACCCAGTTGGCTAATACCTACCTACTGTACACGGATATGGTTTCATTTTGTAGTCTCTGTCTAATGACAGCTATAAGCCAGTTTATAGTGAAATCATCATTCTTTTGAAGTCACAAACAAAACTCCCACTGATTTTCGCAGAGCTAGGCTTTTATTTGAGAAGTTTATCTTGTGCTATTTCAGCACCTCAAGAAACCCCTCTTTGTACATTTTTTCCAAATCATGCATTTCTCAGTCTATATATTTCAAGTAACTCGTCATAAACACTGAGAACATATGCTGTGACAATATGTATTTCTCAGAGATGTGCAGTCATTTTACTTCTCGCTCCTCACCAGACACACAGCAGAATCCAGGCAGAAGACATGTCCACACCTCTCCTGGCATCAAGTCATATCGGGCCCTTCCCATAGGAGACGTGCCCTAGCTCCTGGCATTCCCCAAGACTGAAGATACCCACGGAGCCTGCCTGCCTGCAAACACCTCTTTGCTTGGCTCAGTTCCACCAGAGGCCCCAACAGATTCACTGGTGTCCACTTCAAACTCTGGACACTCTCCAAGTGGAAGCAACTAGCTCTACCATAGCAAAGCAAAGGTTTGCACTTTTGATTATAAACTGGAAGCACTTTTATGGAAGCAAAGCATAAAAATATACAGAGAAAAGAAATTTAAAACAAGTTTGTTATCAGTCTCTGCTCAAGCTGCCACTTAAACTTTCCCTGAAGCATCACATTAACCACTGGAGAGAAGGATAAATTACCAGCAGATGGTTTCTGAGGCACTGTTTTATTTAGCATCCCAATATTCCTAGACTGGCATTGCACCTGACAGTATCACGGCTTCACAGTGTGCCAATGAACCTTACAGTTTATAGGATTCACGGGAATCCTTTAGTTTACTGAACAGTCTAAGGAAACTTGTATTATTACAGCAAGAACATAAACACTGTAAAAGTTGTTTGAGCCCGGGACGTACAGTCACTGCCACGCTTACCTTCCTGTTTAGGAAGTCAAACTCACCTGCGATTGCCCTTCCCACCTGGCATGACTGGCACGGGGAACTTCTGTTAGCGTCATAGCAGTGTACACATTACTTATCATAAAAAGAATTACACACAGAGCGTTTTGACAGCCTCTGGATTTGTGGGAGACCAGCGCTGGCTTTCTGTGAGACTGCGCATGACGTAAGGTAGGTGTGGGACTTGGCAAGGCTCTTCCCCACCTACTTTACGTCAGTATTATAAAATCCTCATAACTACCGTACTAGTCACAGCTGCACAGCCACCCCGCAGAGCCGCTGGGGTGCAAGGTTGCAAGCTGCTCCGCAGCAGGGCCAGGAGGGCCTGGTTCCCTGCCGTTTGGTGTCTCACAGCTGCAACTGTGAAATTCAGGAGAGTTATCGGCACAGGGCCTTTGTACAACAGCCTAAGTATCTGTTTCTCTTACACTCTTCATTCTCAAGTCCTATCCTGCCGTACTATGAATGCCATAAATGTCTAAATGCCATTCTATAGCTTTCTCTTCTGCTTGTGCTAAGCTTGTAGAAGTTGGAGATGTTTGAGACTCCTACTTTTTTGTCAAATATGACAAAAGAAGCAGAAAACATTGGCACTCACAGAAGACAACCAAGCGTCCAGTCTTCTGGAAGCCAGGTTAAGTAATACCTTA
>JAUBNY010000934.1:816863-845969 GCA_032275445.1 Crypturellus soui
GAGGGCGGGGGGAGGCTCGGCTGCGACAGGGATTCTTCCGCGCCGCCCCCGGCCCACCCCCGCCGCCCCCCGCCCCCCCCCCCCCCCCCCCCGCGAGGTAAATCCCCCCTCCCTTTATTTATTTATTTATTTATTAATGAAAAGGGAGGCGTGCGGGGGTAAAGTGAATGGCGACGGCTTGAGCGTGTCACACCGAGCGCGGAGCGGCGGCGCTCGCCCCCTCCCCGCGCCGCCGGGGCGGGCGTGTGCGCGCGCGGGCGCGGGGGTGCCCGTCCGCGCCGGCCCGAGCTAACCGAGCCTCTCCGTGTGTGTGTGTGTGTGTCTGTCTGTGCCCGCGGCCCGCTCCGCACGCGCCCGCTACAATGCACCAGCCTGAGTCAGCCGCAGACGCTAGCGCGAGGAAGATGGCGCACCCGGCGATGTTTCCTCGAAGGGGCAGCAGCAGCAGCAGCGGCGGCAGCGGCAGCGTCGCCGCTCCCAGCGCGCCAGGTACGGCTGCCGGCAGCGCTGCCCTCGCCGCCGAGGAGTATCAGCCGCCGCTGCTGGTGCAGCCGCTGCCGCCGTCTCCCGCGGCTCCGGCGTCGGCGCCACAGCCGACACCCCCTCCTCCACAAAGCCTGAACCTCCTCTCGCAGTCTCAGCTCCAGCCACAGCCTCTGGCGCAGGCAGGAGCGCAAATGAAGAAGAAAAGTGGCTTCCAGATTACCAGCGTGACCCCCGCTCAGATATCGGCCAGCATGAGCTCTAACAACAGCATAGCCGAGGATACGGAAAGCTACGATGACCTGGATGAGTCCCACACCGAAGACCTGTCCTCTTCAGAAATCCTGGATGTTTCTTTATCCAGGGCCACTGACTTGGGAGAGCCGGAGCGCAGCTCCTCTGAAGAGACTTTAAATAACTTTCAAGAGGCAGAGACTCCTGGGGCTGTTTCTCCGAACCAGCCTCATCTTCCTCAGCAGCACCCTCCTCTGCCACATCACCCACAGCAGAGTGTTGTGATCAATGGGAATGTTCACCCCCATCACGTTCACCACCACCACCATCTTCACCACCACCATCATGGACACCATCATCCATCGCATCCTGGGGTGGGCAGTGCACCGATTGCTGGAGGACCTCCCCCCAGCCCATCATTTAGAAAACTCTCAACAACTGGAAGCTCTGACAATGTTATATCAACTGCACCAGTTTCTGCTGCATCATCCGCTGGGTCCCCTGCATCTGTCATGTCTAATATCCGCACTACAAGTACTCCTGGCAATTTAGGTGTAAGTCCTGCTACTGGAACTAGTACCTTGAATAATATGAGTGCTGGTAGTTCTAGTGTGGCAAGCAGCATGCTTGGTACTATAAATTTAAGTAACATCCCAAGTACTGGTAATGTAAATGCTTTGTCTGGAACTAGCAGCAATGTTAATGTGAATATCTTGAGTGGTGTTGGCAATGGTACGAGTGCTTCCTCTAATGTCGTTAACAATGTTACTAATCCAACTGCAGGAATGGCGGTGGGATCGAGCCAGCAGCAGCCTGCAGCTGGCACGTCAAGGTTTAGAGTTGTAAAATTAGATTCTAGTTCTGAACCTTTCAAAAAAGGTAGATGGACATGCACTGAATTCTATGATAAAGAAAACACTGTTGCAGTTACAGAAGGAGTAGCAGTAAACAAAGCAGTAGAGACGATAAAACAAAACCCGCTTGAAGTGACTTCTGAAAGGGAGAGCACCAGTGGGAGTTCTGTTAGCAGCAATGTAAGCACACTGAGTCACTATACAGAAAGTGTGGGAAGCGGAGAAATGGGAGCACCTACCGTGGTGCAGCAGCAAGCGTTTCAAGGTGTGGGTCCGCAGCAGATGGATTTTAGCGGCGCTGCTCCTCCGGCAATCCCAGCATCCAGTTTACCGCAGAGCGTTTCTCAATCGCAGCTTGCACAAGTGCAGCTGCATTCTCAAGAAGTTGGCTATCCGCAGCAGAAGCCAGGGGTCCAGCCTCCTGCACAGGCCAGTCTAACCACTGTTGCTGGGGTTCAGCCAGCCCCGGTTAATATTCTAGGTGTTTCCCCGTCCCTGGGTCACCAGCAACCTGCCATCCAGAGCATGGCTCAGCAGCAGCTCCCGTACCCTCAGCCGGCGCAGCCCGTGCAGGCCCTGCCGGTTGTACAACCACCGCCGTTGCAGTACGGACAGCAGCAGCAGCAACAACAAGCGGTTCCCGCGCAGATGGCGGCAGGCCACGTGAAACCGGCGAACCAAAACTCCGTCGCAGGGCCTATGCCAGACTATATCCAGCATCAGCAGATCCTGCAGGGCCCTGCGCCCGCCCTGCAGCCCACTTCCGCAGCGGTGGGAGCGGGCACGCCGGTTCCCATCGTGCAGGCAGCCGGCATGCAGCCCTCGGTGCCAGCGCACGCTGCCGCTGCCCCGGCTCCACCTGTGGCACACGCTCCGACGGCCATCCCGGGCGTGGGTGCCGGTGCTCCGATGCTCGGCGTCGGGCAGCAAGGAAGCGTGGCCGCTGTGGTGCAGCCGCCTGCTGCTGCCAACCAAATTCCACCCCCGGTGGTGCCGGCGGCGGCTGCTCCTCCATCTTCCCAAGTGGTGCAGCCTGTGCAGACAGGAATAATGCAGCAGGGATTGCAGGCCGGCACTTCAGGCCTTCCTCAGCAAATGGTCATTGCTCAACAAAACACTTTGCTACCTGTTCAGCCGCAGGCCCAAGCCGTGGAGTCTGTAGTCCAAGGAATGCCCGGCCAGCAGCTGCCCGCCGTTAGCCCCATACCCTCTGCCAGCGCTGTTCCTGCGCCGAGCCAGGCAAGCCCAGCCGTGCCTCCTGGCATTCCTTCTGCTTCCATAGGCCTGGGCCAGGCGCAGAGCATGGCGCAGGCACCGGCTGTGCAGAATGGGGGTCTGGCTCAAGGCGTCGGCCAGCCTGCCTTGCTATCCACGGGCATAGGTGTGCCAGTGGCACCGAGCATGCCGCAGCAGATCCCGCTCGCCTCAACCCAGTTCCCGGCGCCGCCGGTAGCCCAGTCCATTGGGAGCCAGATGGAAGATGGCCGACGTCCTACAGAGCCTTCCTTAGTTGGGTTACCTCAAGCTGCTGGTGGCGACAGCAGTGTTGGAGCAGCAGCTGTCTCGGAGGGCAGCGGTAGCAACGTGCCCTCCTCTGCTTCCCTGTTTCCTCTGAAGGTGCTGCCATTGACAACACATCTTGTCGATGGTGAGGATGAGAGGTAAGATCACCCGTAACTTTTTTTCCAAAGATATCCTGTGCGATAGTTTGAGATACCCTAACTTGCAGCTTTTACTACGGCTGTGCTGTGAGATGAAGTGCTGGTGTATTTTTGTCTAATTAAAATTTTTGTTTCTCCCGCCACAGTCCACGTAGGTATTTTAAGGTACTTGTTTTTTGTTTAAGGAGGGGTGGGCTGCATTGATTACCCTCTGGAACTGCTACGTGGGCAAACTGTTTAACAGTCTATAACAGTGTGTATATTGCCATTGTATAGAGCTAGACAAAAGAATACTGTGGAATGTGGGTACGCTGGTGGTTGCCGCTACATTATTTATTATACTGGAATAGTATTTATTCTCAAGTAGGGACTTTTTTTTTTTTTTCATGCAAGCCTAGGCTTCATCCTGCCTTAGCTTACCTCTTCAAGTCTTGACCTTACTCGAGTTGAACCAGCTGTGAGCCTGTGATGTGTATACATATATAGAGAAGAGCCTTTTCTCCTACAGCTAGGAGATGCTTTGGACAAACGAGTATGGTGGGAAAAGGGAGGTTCAGCAGCGCTGTTGTGGCGCTTTACATTGAACTCTGGGTACTTTCGGTCTTGGTGGTTTTGGTTTCCAATATCAGCGCATTGGGAGAGCAGCTCAGGCTGTGGAAGGGCGGTGAGCTTTGTGTCTGAGGTGCCCATTCCGTGCAGCTGGAGTAACAGGCAGGGCACGAACTCTCCCACCTTCACATTCGCAAATAAATGAGAACTGGTTGCTCTTAATAACGTGTGCACACGCGTTTGGATGTTGTGGTGCCTTTCACCATGCGTGCAAAGCAGCTGTGTCAGTTGCCAAAGGCTCCCGTGTGTACAGGATAAAGTGCTCTTAACAGTGCTTTTTATTTATTTATTTTAATATTAATTAAATCTGTAAATTTGCCTTATTCTACTGAGGACCTGTTGTGATGTGACAGATGAAGAGGAAGATTCTGGTTCTTCTCCCAAATAACTTAAAAAATGTGTTAATGGGAGAAGCAGGTAATTTAAGACAATTTACCTTGGAAGTGAAGGGAGAATAGAAAAGAACAGTGTAAAAGAAAATCTTGGTTTGAGGGAAGGCAACGAAATAAAGCAGTGAATGCTTTTCAAGGTGAGAAGGAATGTCATAGCAATGGGAAGGGAGATATTTAATTGATCTTCTTAGTGCCATAGCTTTAAACAGGAATAAAAAAATAGTGGGCAAAGTTCATGGGAGAGGTTGGGTTCTTAATATTGAAAACGCTAACTCTATCAGCAGTCTTTGATTATGCTGATCCTGAGGTGTTGACTGTCTTAGTGGCTTTCATCACTTCTTCCTGAGATGCCAGAGAGCTATAATGAGTAGCAGCTTGTCTTCCAGGAGTGCTAGAAGACAAGTCCCAACACTGTTTCATTTTGATTATGTTTTTAGTCAATAAGTATGTGAAGGTGGTAGAAGACAGATTGAAGTGTTAAAGCCCACAATGGCACCATAATGCTACTAATAGTCAATTTTCTTGGAAGTTTGTTTTATTTACTTCAGTCTTTCTGAACTCAAACACGGATCTTCCTTTTCCTTAGGGCTTTTTATAGATATTTAAAAATCTTCCAAGGACTTCCAATTGAGTAAGAGAATCATAAGCTTGTTGGTATTGGAAGTGTTTTGAGAAATCACATCTAGCATGTGACTTTACCCAGATTTTAAGAGCACATGTTGTGCCTGCTAGTTTTTACCAGAATATTCAAGCCTCAGAGGGTAACAATAGCCAGAAATGCCTTCTTCCTCTGTTGTTTGGCTGGCCAAAGATCACATCCTTTCTTCTCCCATGCATGTTGTGTCTTTATTCTATCTGTCATCTCCAGGTAGACTTTACTTTTGTTTAGCTACAGTTGGGAAATCATTTAGATGCTTTATGTAGAGCAGGATATGACTCTACTGTTAAATGGAGACTTTTTTTTCCCTTTTGTTGCAGTTGTGACAAACTTGTTTCTGTGTATAATGGGAGAGGCACCTTCTCTCTATGTGTCTTTCTGTAAAACAGAAAAAAAAAAGGTGACATAACCATTTCCACCTCATGGAATCTCATGTCAAGATGTTGTATATTGTCCTTTTGGCTCTGGAATTATTTTTCATCTGGAGCTTGGATCTTGCCGCTTCCTAAGTGTAGTGCACGATAAGCTGTTATTCTCTTATCTTTGTGCTGTCGAAAGTCTCTGGTCAGAACTCTCTAGAGAGTTTTTGGCTGTTTAAGTTGTTCTCTGTCTTGCAGGAGGTAGAGGGTAATGTATTTATAAGTACTTAAACGTTTAAAGAGCAGATATGCCATAAATAAGCATACAAGTGAAATGAGGGTGAAATACACATGCATTTATTGTTTATAAGAGATATCAGTATATCTGAAGTGATTCTAAACTTGGCTAGGGGAGAGTATGGAGAAAAAATGCAAGTGAAACAAGTGATGACATAATTGGGCTGGTGGAGAAGCTGTAAAATTCCATTTAGTGTGCCTTTGAAGAAACATCTGAGCCATGTGATATCATGTTTAGATTAACTCTCAGCTTTCATTAAATCCATATATAATTGTGTAAAAAGACATGCCATCATCTTTAAGTCTTCAGTCCTGTCCCATTTTTTTGAATACCATTTGCAGTCCTTCCTATGCCTGTTACTAGGGCATTATGTCTTTCAAATGCAGACAGCATTGAGTGCATCTGCTTTGAAAGCAGGACCCATTTTTCCCCAATACAAATGAGTTTTTTAATCTCCAGTACAATTGGAAATAAGAGATATTAAAAATGACCTGCTTGACCGAATGTCCTGTGAAAGATTAATTTGCAAACTTCAGTTGTTGAAGAGAAGATGCAAACAGGGCTATTACAATTTCTGTGTTAGAGACTAGTACTTCTGACTGCTATTCCTTTAACTTGTCAGGTATGCCTCAGGTATTTAAATTTGGTAGACTCACCATCCCTTTTAATATTTCAATCTTCAAAAGTATAGGCCCTTTTTTTTTGATTAAGTATTTCTCTCCCTTCCTTGAGTCATCTGTATGGATTTTGTTTCATTTAAAAACCTGATTTTCATATAGGTACTTCCTTAGAGTTATGCCTGTTATTTCAATTTATGCATTCAGTTATTGAGATCCTGTAAAAATAAAATAATATATTTATAAATATATTAAATAGGATATTTTCAATCTTTAACTATGGCAGGCATTGCATTCTTTTGTAAATTTATATTTCATGTTGCAAAGTGAGTTGGTTTTATATCTTTTTTGGACAATGATTCATTATTCTACAGATACTCTGAAGAAGACTTTGTTCAGATAACAAACAATTCTTAAATTACCTGTTAAGTGAAATCTTAAAGACAGTAAAATGCATGGACTTTATTCTAATAGGGTTGCTGTAAGTGAACATAAAAAGCAATTTCATTGCAAATTTCATATACCGTTACTCAAAAGCAGATTTTATAAATGAAAGAGGAGAAAGTTAACAACTTCGGGAAAGATGATAAACCAATAAAAATGATGTGGGATTTTGAAATATTTATTGTCTTACAATTTATAATAAATATTTCATTTCAAAGAGGAAAAATATATAAAAATCTCCTTATAGCTGGACAGACAGATTTAAAAAAAACCTGAAGGTCATATTTTATGTATAACATGTATATTCTGTCTTCTTACTAAATTTATGGGAAACCTTGGGCGATTAAAGCAGGTTAGTATTTGTTGATGTTTATAAGCAGTAGTGAATTAATATGTGGAAGTAGAACTTTAAATTTCAATTATTTTCTATTTTCGTGATAACAATTTTTCAAGCTTTCCTTTTTGTTTGGTGGGTTGTTTTGGAGTTTATGTGGACTTGCAGATTTTATGATTTGCTGTGTATTTGGGAAAAAGAACAAAGGTACTTCAAGTACTTTGCAGCAGGGGTTTACATGGATTTATGGTAGTGTCTGTTTGTTGCATTGTTAGTTCCCAAAGTGGCAGTGTTGCTGCCTTCCATTTTTCAGAAGTTAAATTCACTTTGCAGACTTGCCACCAATTTGAAAATCACAGCACTTGATTTCCAGATTTTTTTTTTTAAGTCTTTATCTTCAATTTGACCATTTCTGGAATTTGAAGGGCATTTATCCTCAATAATAGTAGATCATATAAGTGAATAGAGATAGCACTTTGAAGAAAATGTGGTTGCTGTTGTGTCATGCTGCCAAGTTCAGCTTCTCACTTTATCTGCTTGAATAAAACACCCCCTTTGACAGAAAGGACTTGTGTTAGTTCTCTCCTATAACTAAAGGAGAATAAGGAGGAGTTTAGAGTGTGCGTTTTATCTGACTGGCCAGTTATGGTTGAAAGAAATAGTTGCTCTGCTATATATTTTTACGGCGGTTTTGATTCACTGTGGCTCTTGTGGATTGGCTTCTGCAATGCGGGACACTAGTCATCTCCAATGAGCACAATTTCAGGATATGTAACCTCATCTTTCTTGTGTGGCTGCAGTAAGGGTGAAGCGGGGAGCGTAACAGGCAGGAGGGATGATGCCTGTTTGGATGGGCCTTTCTCTTGGCATTCTATGCACATCTCTGTCTGGTACCTTTCATACCTCCAATTGCTACAGCACAGTGACAACTGGTAGGCTAGTGAAGCTACCAAAAAGAAAAGAAAAAAGAAAAAAGCGGGGGAGAGGAAAAAGGAAAGAAAAAAAAAAAAAAAAAAAAAAGGAAAGCCATTATGCTCTGCCTTGCTTAAGCGTAAGTAAAAAGATGCATGACTTGGCTGCTATAGTTTGGTAGAACAACCATACAAGTGCCTCATAGAATGTAACTCAAAATATGAGCTGGATGGGGACAGGCTAAAATGGCTTAGGAAGTAGATCAAGTTGTGAACTTTATGTTCTAGCATAGTATTATGAAAGGAAATAATGGCCACAAGTATCAGCGCAGTAATAATAAGCAGATTCTTTGTGTGACCCTTCTTGGAGTAATATGATCTGGGTTTGCAGTATGGCATGGGTAAAAACCACAGTCAAGAGCAGAAAAGCATAATGTATCTTTGTTCTCATTGGTTTTCTGCTCTGGTTGTTTTCTATTCTTGATTATCTTAAAATAAACCATGCTATGTGTAATATGCATTATACATTTATGAATAACTTTAAGTGGGCCTATACTTTAGTGCTCTTTAGGCATCTAAGACTATACCATTAAACACAAGCATGTTAAACATCATGTTAAGCAGGGACTGCAGGTAGGAGATAATGATTATTCAGTAAATTGTTTTGTGGTAACTGTCACTAAATAGAGAATTGCTTTATTCTTTGTGTAGCTGTACAAGAAACCGTAGTCCAAAGCTAGGATGAGAAAGAGTCACTGGAGAAGTGAGGGGAGATTTTCCCCGCTCTCTGAATGTTTGCAAGCAGCCTAAAACAGAGTGAAGGTGCTCTGAAATGAGTGTGGCAAACTGGGGAGCTAATGGTTATTCTGGCTTGCATATATTACTCTCTAACAACTTAAGTCTTGGTCCATCTTTACAATTTGCCAGCAGCTGTAATTGTGCTGCAGTCTGTGGTGCAGAAACCTTCATCTGCTCATTTTGTGCGAGCCAACAAACACCCGTTACACATTATCAGTGTTTGAAGTAGGATTTTGTTTGTGGTTAGTTATATGCAAAAGCCTCCATCTTTTACTGAAGCTGGAGAGAGTTTTCTGGCAGTGAAATCAAGGTTACAGAATTCAAAAGGCAGGGATTGTAAAAATCCTGTATGTTCAAATGTTGAAGAGTTTTGCACATGAGATACTGGATATTTTATCATTGTTAGTTAATTTAAGGGCTAGCTGATGTGCTAGTGCCTCCTAAATGAGGATTTCTGATTTGGTGCCATGCAGAGCTTGAGGTTATTCATAATGTACAAATATAACATTACACTTTAACTGAACTTATCCATTTTTATGAAAATATTTACGCTTTCAAAGTAAAATCACAAATGCATGTTTAGGTAGACTAGAACAGTGCCAGTAAACTTCTAGCATATTCCCTTGAGCCAGCAATTCTTGTTATAACACTTAAAATATTTTTGGGATATTTAATTATTTTTATAATTCAGAGGTAACTTGAGAGTTTTTCTACTTCTAACTTGGATTTACTGGTTGTGATTTCATCAAAGTAGTTTTCATACTGTTGATAGCATAACTTTTTTTTTTTTTTTTTTTTTTTTACTGTTTGTTGAAACTTTGGGGAGTTACTAGTTAATTTACCATAGTTTTCAAAATTGGAGAAAGTATCTACTGATACTAAAAATCTAAAGTAATGGCTACATTCTTCTTTTTTGGGGGGGAGAGGGAGGGATTTAAATTGGGCTGTGTAAACTTTGCAGTGAGTTCATGCATATAAATATTGCTCTATTTATATGTAGGGAGTCAAGTTCTTGCCACAGAGCTGAGTATGTAAAATATATGTTTAGGATTTTCCAAAATTTGAGGATTTAGGCCAGTCTGAGATGTTGTTTGTTTTTTTTCCTTTCCTGCTTAAGTAAATGCTTATTCTTCTGCTTTCATAAGGTGCACAGCATCAGGAAAGCTTCCCCTATTGAGCATCTTTGATAATCAGGATGCAGATTTAAATGTTGTTGCTATTCAGACTTGAAGTTGTTGTTCCAGTCTGTTTTCCTTGCAGTGCAGGGCCAGCATTACTCCAGAGTCAAGGTGTCATTTTTCTGGGTTCAGCACAGAACTGCCTCTTAAGCAAAATAGTCATTATTATTAATCTTCATTGCTGGTGTTACAGTTTTATTGGTGAACTGAAATGGGGCCAGATTATTGAAAGTATTTAAGAACAGAGCAGGAAGTAGCAGAGTTCAAGGTTTTTGATCTTTAAGGATTAGAATTTTAACACCTTTCTAAAACTGTCAGTAATCCTTGGAGTGCAACAAATGCAGGTACCACAGATGTTGGGTGGTTTTTTTTTTTTTTTGTTTGTTTTTTTTTCTCTCAGGAAAACTGAGAACTATGGGGTTCAAATTAAAATTTGAAGGGTATTCTTGTAATCTGACTATATACTTTTGAATGACCTGTTCTTTGGAATATAGTGGAGGAGTATGGAGTTGTAGTTGGCTAAAACGAACACCAGAAGATCTTCTGTGAGTTTAGGCTTAACTGAGAGATACAGATGGGCCCACAGTCTGCTGAAAGGATGCAGACAGGATTTCCAGTAAGGTAGAATTTAGATAGCAACTGGAAGCTGTTTGTAGACTGTTTCCTAACCTGCTGCTGCTAGGTTTTCTACTGAGCTGGGCAAGCTGTTTTAGTTTGTGCAGGAGCGAAGTACTTTTTCAACCTTCTGTTTCTCTGTTGTTGTAATTTGTGCAGATATCCAGCAAGAGCTTCACAGAACTCTCATTTCTTCATGTGTAATGAAGAATTTGAACTTCTGTATCTGTTGCTTAAATAACAGTATCAAGGTGCTGTGCTAAGAATTAGAGACAGTACTTACACAAGCTGAAAACACAGAAGTGTTTGTATGTGTTTAATAATGGCTATTTGTACCACTGTACTATAGTATACTTCTTAAAGGTGGGGTATGTGGGTGTGATACCAATAGCACTTTGTGTCAAAATCATGTGCTCACCTCAGTTTCCTGAGCTCAGCTCGTTTCTATAAGGAGGGACCAACCAAATGTAATTTACTATGATTTTTGCCAACATTGCTGACTTTTTTTACTGACCAATAAGTCAGTTTACAAATAAAGTAACAGAAATAACTCTTGCTAGCCGTATTAATCTTCTGTGCTAACGTATCTAGTCCTATCTAATGGCAGTGTAAGCATCTGAACTTGTTATCTATGGTGAGTGTCTTGTGCTCAGCTTAGAAATGACATTTTTCCTTTAAGTGGTTGTAAATGTATGAGATAGAAATATTTTTGAATATTTTTTGCTGTAACTTTGAAGTCCAGCTGCACAGTGTAGAGGGATGAAATCCCTGTCAAGATGAGAGAGAACTTAAATTCCTTTTAAGCTTCCTCTGACCTTCATTTCACCCAACTCTGTTACAGTTGTGTACGGGTGAAAGAGAAATGGTGACTGGCAGTCATAACTTATATAAAAGAACTGAAGAAACAAAGACAAGAAGTAACCATATTAATTTTGTGTTTCTAAATACACAGCACTGTTAAAATTACGTTCTTAGGAAGTCATTTAAAGAAATGGATGTAAGATTGCTTACGTGTTTTCAGTATTAATTTCTGTGCATGAGCCATGGCCAAACTACTAAAGAAGGACGCTTGTCTTAGGCTGGTTCAAAATGTAGCATCTCAGAGTGCCCAACTAACTTCCATGGATTTTGTGAAAGATTGCTTTCAGCTTGGTAGTTCTTACCCGGCAAACAGTGGTAAGCTGTTGTCTTGATAATCATTTCTGTTGATGGTTGTACTGTTTTCTCCTAAATGTATTTGTACTAGGCTTAAAAAAGACGAAGTAATTGTGAAACTAAGTCTGAGGAAATACTTTGTCTTCCATTTCTTTGTTTCAAACTCTTGCATACAAGATTGGGAGAAGTGGAGCTAGTTTATAATTTGAATATGGTATCTAAGAAGTGTTACCAATGTTATAAACGTGCTTTAGTCAGACCGCTACAGACAGGAACTGTATTGTAATACACAGATAGCTGTTTTTTATTGCAGAGTCCAAATTCTATTCATATTGATCCTTAGAGCTGCATCACTTAAAATTTGAAAAATCATGTTTCGTGTTGGCCTATGTGTATATAACAAAGTCTAATAATGTGTTTTTTGTAGCATGTGGGAAGGTTGGGTACTTCTTTGAGGAAGTCTCCTCTGTGGAATGCCTTAATTATTGCTGCAATATCTTAATTATTACCTTCATATTGAGCCTGACAGAAGCAGAGTGCCCTCCTTTGGTCCCGAGTTTGCTGCAGGTCCTTGCAGCAGTGCCTGCCTTGTGGAAGGACTCTGGTTCTTTGATGCAGTTTTGTGTTGAAACTTGTGGTACTAAGTGCCATATTTCCTTGATGTCACTCACAATTTAGGATTCTTACAAACTCGAAGGAATAAGCTCTGAATATTTTGGCATCTGTGAAGGAAGGATTTTATAGTAGTGGTTAGTTTTATAATCAGCAGTATTATTATTTTTGTTATAATCTATTCATGGACAACCTTGATCTGGCTTTAACCTGAAATATCTACTGTCCTATTTAACTCGACTTCGGGGGAAACTTTTGGGTTTAAAATTCAGTATGTTACCTTATCTGTATATGTGCATATGTGTATGGGAATATTTAAAGTTTTATTATTTATTGTTGACTTGCAAGGAGCAATTGCTGCTCTTACGGTTTCATTTATACATTATACAAAATAAAACTGAATGAAAATAAAATAAAAGGAACTGTGAGTTAATGACTGCATACTTTAAGTACTTGTTAAATAATTTACTGTACTACTCGGATGAATTCAAGGTATAGATGTACCTCTTTAATCTACTGAATGAGGTTATTATGCTAAGAATGGATCAGTGTATTGCCTTGCCAAGTGTTTCTTTAGGAGGCCTAATATCCTAAATTGGGTGAAATGGCAAGTTATGAATAAGTGTTTAGGGAATGGTGCAAGATGTGCGTGTGCCTCCTTGTCCTTCTCTTTCTTTCCAACTTTGTAAGCCTGTTTACAGTCCTGTAATTCCTTGCAAAAGAGAGGAGTTCCTCAGCATGGACTTGATTGGAGAGGGAAGAGGGAGGAAAGAAGGCGTGGAATATTTGTGTGATGGTGGGTTTTTTTTTTTGTTTTGTTTTTCTTCCCTTTTAGTGGGAAAAGGGTATATGAGCATTTTTAAGCTTTTTTTTTTTTTGTGTGTGTGTGTGTGTGTGTGTGTGTGTGAAATGGCATTTGGCTTATGTGTGTTTGAACTAACTATATGCAGTTGTTGGCAATGTAGCCTCTTATTATTTGTGTGGTAGTGCTAAAAGAGCTAGTCAGAAATTGGGGCTCCACTTTGCTGGCTGCTCTATAACAAAGGGCAGGAAATATGATCTGTCTTCAAAGGGACCTGCTGTCTCCAGTGCATGTTAGCTCTGAATTGATTTAGGCATGGGCAAAAGAGTGGGCAAAATCCTAAATGTTTTGAAGAACTATGGGAAGGAGAAAAAAAATCCAAAAAAAAAAAACCAAAACAAAACACTGTAGCAAAGCCAGCTAATCTGAGTATTCCTGTGGAGATGTATTTGATTAATAATGAAGGACACAGTCTCTGGAAAATTACTGTACTGGAACTTAATTATTTGTTTGAGCTTCCATTTTGTCATGATCAGGGCATGCTTTAGCTTCTATAAGGTTTTACTGTCTCTGCTTTTTGGATGTATATATGTGTCTGTGGTGCTGCTTGCTTACGGTGGAGCACAGAGCTGTCATTGAGCAGTCGTCTTATTGCGTTGGAAGCGATCGTGTAAATGGAAGAAGGACCTGCAGGGGAGGATATTTTCAGCTTCTACGAGAGTACTGTAATCTGAAGCAGAAGAAAAATAAACACAAGCATGCTGTAGCAAACAGTTGTGACTAGCAGTAGTTGTCTTCACTTTTTGCATTTGACAGACTCTCAGAATACCATCTTTGAGAATCTTTAATGTGCATTTTTATTTTTATTTTTTTGTGACTATAAAGGTGTTTTGTCTGAAAGTATTGCTGAAGCAAAATTCAGTTTGTTTTTTATTCAATTTTTGAATTTTGCAAGGAACATAGGGCAATGTCAGTGTGTGATTGTATGTATCTTCATGCAGAAAATTCATAAAATCGCCTTGAGATTTACTGACCAAAAAAGTGCTTAAGAAAAATGTACAACCTGATCCCTGGATCTGTTAATTGAAGAAGTACTTAAGGAAATTGGATTAAAAACAAACAGTTTTAAAGTATGCAACAAGAAGTAAATTTACAATTTAGTTATCATTTATTCAATGACAGACTCTGCACATGCCATTCAATTTTAAACTAGAGAATCAAGACACATCAGTGCAAGATCCTAACAATTACTTGAAATGCAAACCTTTTTTTTTCTTTTCCTTCTTTGACTTTTAAAAATGTTGTAGTTGAATGAAATTGAGAAAGTAATTTTATATAAAGTACCTATAGAGTTGCTGTCATGTAGCTTTAGAACAGATGTGCCTTCTGGTAGGAACTGCACATGCTCTCTGGGACTTAGGAGAAAAGTTAATCGTTTCTGGCTTAAGACTATAGTCTTAGGCCGTATAGACAAATCTCCCTGTGATTTTGTTTCTTTAATTGTTAGGACAGTCAGTCACACAGATTGTATTGCTATAATAATATTGCAATGTAGCTTTGCAGAATTTGGCATAGACAACTTGGCAATGTCAGGTCCATGTTGTTCAAAATTTTGCAAGGGTAGCTCCTTCATTATTCTGTAGTAATTTGTAGAACTTTTTGGGTATATGCAAGAACTTCTTAAAACCATTCCACTTTTTCTAAAATCTTTTGCTTTCTTGGATTTTCCTCTTAATGCCAAATTATAAATCTTCATTTTATTCTCTGCAAGGATATCAGGATGGGCAAAGAATTCCTGGTAAAGCAGATCTGGATTCTGTTCTTTCCAAAAGCTAATTTGTTCTAGTATTTTTTAAATTCATAGATTTTAACTGTCTGTACTTCAGGATAAACTTGCTGTATGAATGTGAAAACTAACTTTCACGTATCTTTTCTGCAGTATTTATCTAATGCTTCTTCCAGTGTGGCTGATGAGCACTGGATGTTTCAATTTGTGCCTATCAGTTGCATGTTTTCTGCCACTGATCTAACTTTTGCATTTCTAAAGAAGATGCAAGATAAAAGAAAGAAGTGCTTCTAAATGATGAAGCTGCTGGAAATAGCTGTTTTGATGCTTGTAGAAGAGTTAACTACCAACAGTAGTTACTTTGTTTAAATCTGGCTTAAGTGACCACAAAGAAAATACACCAAACGATATCACTGGTAGAAGTAGTTTTATTTCTTACTTTTTTTTTTTTATGGAAGAAAATCCAAGCAATCCAATCTCTTTTTTTTTTTTTTTGGTAACGTCTGTCAGTGAACTTTTATGCAGTGTTCTGTAGGTAATAAAGGCTTGTTGTAATCTCAAACTGTTAAGAAATGGTCAGTTTGAAATGCAGTAGCTGAAGAGAGATTTGCAATTCTCTTCTGGTGAAGTGAGCAGTTTTCTCTGTAATATTTTGATGTTAGTGGGCTGAACTAAGATTACATAGGTAGAAAGCATCAGAACTAAGACTGACTCCTAAATGTTGACTTTTCAGAAAACCAATCTACAAAAAATATGTTAAAATATGAGACAGCAGACACCTAAAGCTCCATGATGACTACTGCTCGCCTGGTAGCTTGGCTTTCATGGGGGACAGGCCTGTGTTAATTCATCTGAGTAACTGTTAAGCAGAGGGTAAGGGCCTCTGAAGAGAGGGGCAGCAATTGCCATGTGATAACTTTATTTTTGTGAATGGCGGAAAGACATGGAGCTTGAAAATCTTGAGTTCTGACTAGTTTTGTGATATAGTTTATGCTGCAGAGATTTCTGAACCGTTGGCCTTCTGCAGAAGAGACAGTTAAAAAAATAGGAGCATCTTTCCCTAAGAGCATCTTTGAAGGTACGGAAGAGTTTATTTTTTTTTCTACCTTCCCCCCCCTGCTTGTAGCTATGGGGAGAAGTGACATGTGGAGAAGCCTTGGCGAGATGGAATTGGTATGGCCTTGGTAGTGTGATTGTTTTTTGTGAAGGTACCATGTTGCAGTCACCTTATTTTAATTCTGGAATTAGAGCCTTTTTGTTTTTCCTTCTGTGTTGGGTCATGGGCTTGTCTGTTTGTCCAGTTCATTTTAGAATCTCCCGTTCTCTGCTTGAGAACATGTGATGGAAAAAGCATACTTTGCCTCAGGAAGACTAGACTGTTGGTGAATCTTTGCAGTAGAAACAACAAAAGTAGGCAAGAGGGAGTATAATATGCAAAATTAACTAAGTGCTATGTTTGCCTGTTCCTAGGTCATCTCTTAAGACTGTGAAAGGGCCGCCTCTTGTTTTATTTTCTCTTTCTTGGTCAGGAGTCTTGGCCAGGAGTCTTTTGCCTTGTCCTCTTAGGCTGGATTTGTGCTGCTCGTCCTGTTTGGTGTCAATAGGAAGCAGAGCCACTGCTAGGGCAGGTAGTTTTCCTTGTGTCTAATAGTCACGGACACATTCCCCAAGTAACAGTGGAGCATCTTATCTGGTTGCATTTCCTTCCTGTTTTTCCAGTCTTAACCAGTATTCTTTTGGCTGGGATTAGTATGTCCAGTTTAGAGTTCTGGTTCTACTGCACAAGTGTATCAAAATGATCTGTTGGTTCTGGTATGGGCAAATGCAAAACCCTGAATGGCCGTGTTGTAATGTAAGCAAGTGTTTGAATTTGAGCCTTGGAAAATGTAACGCTACTTGAATTAAGCCTTGCTGAATCACTGAAGCCTTTACTAGAACACTTCAGAATAAGATTTTTTTTTTAATGACTGTGTATAGTGTACAGGGATTAGAAGGAATTTAAAATGAAATAATAAACTAATTCCTAAAACAAGAAAAACAAATTTATATAGCTGAATGGTAAATGTAAATCAGACCTCCTTGAGACAATGACTCATAAGGAGCCTAAAGCTATGCTATAGTTCTTTCTTCTCCTCCCCTCCCTCCCCCTCTTTTTAACTTATTCCAATTGAAAAGTAGCTTAGAGACAGATTTGACCCTTCATATGTGCTCTCAGATAATGTGGGAACAAGATAACGCCAGTAAAATTAAAACTTGGCTTGTACCAGCTGACAAAGAAATTCTGATAAGATGGGGTTTGCCTCTTGAACTTGTCTCAAGATACTGTAGAGACCAATAAGTTAGTATTTAAAGAAAAATGTGTGTGTTTATGTATGTGGGTTTATTTAATGAAGAATACGAAGTACTCGAGAAAAGGTGAATGTCTCTTGGATTCAGTTTCTAGGGCTACTTCTAGTTAATCAAACAAATGCATCTTCCTGAGACAGGTTTCCTATAGTTATCTTCTGCAGTGACTGTGTTCTGAAGTATCTGGTGCCATTGAAGACGGGGAAATTCCTATGCATCTGCTTCTTCCAGACTAGGATTCCTTATTTATTTTAGCCTTATTGGAAACAATGCCAAGGTAGAAGAGAGAACTAATGGAGCCACTGGAGGAGCAGAAGTACACAAGACGATCCAACACTTGATTACTTACAGAAATTGTGAACAATCAGAATGGATCATGTGGCTGCTAGAATTTTACTAGAAGGATTGCAATGATGTGTTGCTGATCTTATGAAGTACCAAGTTTAAGGTTGCATCTTTAAGGTGAAGACACAGCAGCTACAATACTCTTTCAAAGTGTAGTTAAAAAATTAAGGTATGTCATATAAGCAAAACCAAGACATATCAACAATAAGAGCTCATTCACAATCATTATTTTTTCAGGAAGCTGTTCTCGTGCTTGAAAAATGTAATGGTCAGCAGAGCAAGGCTTAAAATAGCACTTTGGATGCTACAGCAGTGACATTAGAGCCCTACTGGCAAACATCCAAGAGGCCTGTAAAAGAAGAAGAGAAATACTTTAAACTATAGTACTAAAGTAAAATACTTTAAGCTATAGTAAGTTAAGCTTCAAAAGACAGTTTCAGACTTTTTTTTTTAACTTTTAAAAAAATAAAGTCTATTCAACAAAATATTTGACACAGCTTGAAATCTTGTGAGGAGTCACTTAATTAAAAATGACTGGTGGTTGGTACCTTCCTACCTAGGAGGTCCCCTCTAAAGCTCCTGTGAGTAACTCCATTAGCTGCTGCTAATGAGTAAGGGGATAGTAGCAAGCATTTAAAATAATCATATCCTCCACATCATAGCTGTCTGCAAGGGACTCTTGAGCCCTTTGAGATGTGAATTGTTTCCCTTGCTTCTCCTCCCAATTCTATCAGGTAAATGCTGTTATCAAAACCACTCTGAGCTATATTTACAGTAAAAAGATAAAAAGGCAGTTTCACTGGATACATGGCTGTAAGGCCAGTTTTGAAGCCAGAGCACTAATGCTTATTTGCAAGAATGGTGTCAAGATTCTGGGAGATTTGGAATAGTTTCTTCGATGCTTTCAGTTGGAGCATTTTTATGTCAATTTACACACACAAAAAAATCGAAGTTGTTGTTTTCATTTTATGCCTTATTCTAGTGCATAATGCTGGGGAAGAATTCGTATTTCAGCTACTTGTTTCCTTTAGGTTTTAGTGACCTGTAACACATTTGCAGATCTGCTGAGCATCTGATAAGTCAGCAATTCTAGAAATTCGCAAGTCCTGAAAAATGCACTTCAGAAATTAGTAGTAATCTCCTTAGTTCTTTCATGATTTTTATTTAGAGTGCCTAGTTTGATATATTGAAAAGAGTGTTATTTTCATTGTGTTGTATTTCTGCTTTTACCTATCCGACAATAGACTATTTATGCAGTTAAGTACAGTGTGCATACATACCTTGTCCAGTCATCCTGTGGAAAAGCGTGTTTTGCTTAATGGATTTGTGTTTGGAAAAGATGTTCATATGCTTCCTAAAGAGTATTGTAGGAAAGACTTCAGTTAAAGCCTGGGTTAAGAAAACTCCTATCATATCTATTTTCTTTGTTTGTGGCTATCAGAGAAATATTCCTATTGTATTTGATTTATAGCACCCCATTCCAGGAATCATGGCCTAGAAGCTGGAGGAGTTTGTGGAGTTTTCAGGAGGTGTACTTGGCATTCAGAGAAGGAAGATAAGGCTTTAAAGAGGAGTGATTTATTTGTTTGTTTATTTTGAGGGGAGGAGGAGGTAGTTATACAAACAAAAATGTATTATGTCACAAGTTGGTGGTAAAATGAATAATAAGTTTAGAAATGCAGAAAGACCTGTAAAAAGACCCTTATATAGATATTTATGTGTGTGTACATATATATTATATTATATTATAATATATATTTTTTAAAAATACATAATATATTAAAATATATATATAAAATATATAATTCATATTATATATTTTAAGTCCCAATTAATAAAGGCAAAAAAGTACTTTGCATTTATTACCTAGAAAATGTTAAGATATCTGGACTGTTACGTGCAAGTGGCAAAAATAGGTAATATTGGAGGAAATCGTTTGGCTTAAAATACTGAAATGAAAGCATTAAATAATAAGCTGTGGCATTTTAATCTATGTATAGGGCCAGTTAGCGAAAGTGTTCTTGGCAAAACAGTAAAGTTGCAATGTTTACATGTTGGCATATAAACTCCTTTACCTGATCCAGAATTCCTGTGTACCTTGTGCTAACCTTTTTCCAAAGCCTTGATGAAGTGTTGTGAATGTATGATTAGAAAGTGCTGTGTACCACTAAAAATAGGATTAGCTGTCTGAGTGTATTGTAGTTAAACTTTGACTGCTATTCTTAAAACTAAATTTATTTAGCTATTCCTCATTGTAGGTGGTCTGCATATGAAATCTGCATCGTATTATTGTGTAGGTTCTGCCAGGGAAGCTTCATTCAGGCCTTTCCTAGCCATGGGCTCTTTAGATTGTGATACTAGAATGTAAAAAACCCTCAAGGGCTTTTGCAAAGAGGAGAGAAATTATAGATTAAGTAGCTTAAGTCCTGTATATACACATGTCCATAGATAAAACATGTTTTAGTTGATTGTTTAGTTTTGCTAAATTTATTTTCTATGACTTTAGTTGAAGATGATATTTTAAAATGCTTAAGTTCTGGCTCCTTCAGCGAATGGGCCTGACAGGATTGCGTATGGGTGTGCACATACCATCTTGTACCTATCTTGTGGTTACTTCTGCATCTCTGTAGTCAGAAAACTGAGAACTTTCTAAATACTGGAATAAGTGTAAACAAATCGCTCAAATTCCAGAAACAAAACTGGGAATTGCTCTTTTTTAGTAGAAGAATTAGCTTGAAAAGTTACATCTGGTGCCTTTCAGCCTTCAAAACAATGGTAGAAAAGAATAATAGTAAAACTTCTACCATTTCATTTTGAAATTTTGGATGGTCTTTATTTAATAATTATGTCTATACTATTGAGAACTGCTTGGAGAAAGCTGTTCTGGAATATCTGTGGACACGTATGTCTTAATTTAAGAGGACTTGTAGACCCGGAATGGCATGAAGGAGGAAGAAGCAGTTCTGAAAAATTCTGCTCAAGAGGAGGGTTGTTTTGTTGATGCTTCCAGATGAGTTTGAGTGCAATGTCGTCCAACTTCAAATTTAAAACCTCATTTCAAGCTGCCATACTTGCTCAGTAATTTAAATTGTCTTTTTTTAGAAGCATTTTCCTCATTGCCGACTGTATTTCCCCTCAACCCCCTAAAATGATGAGCTTCAAACTTCTCTTTATCTCCATCAAAAGCGTATATTACCCAGTATTATTTTTTCAGCAATACTTGCATGAAGCTTGCCATATTGGTTAAAAGGCTATGGGGATGTATGAGTTGTTACTGCTGCAAATTGAGAATTTAAAGTGAGGGGCTCCTTTAAAGTCATTAGGGTCCAACATAGAGCAACTAAGATGATCAGGGGACTGGAGCATGTATTCTATGAGGAAACACTAAGTGAGCTGGGCCTGTTTAGTCTGGAGAAGATTGAGGGTTCCATGTGAGGAAGAACTTTCCTGTGAGGGTGACAGAGCCCTGGAACAGGCTGCCCAGAGAGGTTGTGGTGTCTCCTGCTCTGGAGATCTTCAAGAGCCGTTTGGATGTCACCCTGTGCCATGTGCTCTGGGTGTCCCTGATGGAGCAGGGGGATTGGACTAGATCTCTAGAGGTCCCTTCCAACCTCAACCATTCTGTGATTAGAAAGAAAGTGTCCATTTTGCATTTGAAAGAAACATTTGAGAAATGATCAGGTATGTGTAATTAGGGACTTCTAATTAGGGACTTTGACTAATGGAAGAAAATTATGAAATATTTGCTAAATTTCTATATTTAAATACTTTGGCTTGGTTAATTTGTATGTTGTGCATCCTTCCTCCTGCCATTACAGAACTGTGGTACTACTTTGGTGTTTTATTTTTTCTTTAGACTGTGTCAAGTGAGGATGAAGGGAAAACCCAGCACAGGAAAAGATAAGGGAGGCAGAATAGTCCAGTACATAGTTCTGCCTATGTAAATTGTATTGAAATTGGTGACTCCTATGTCAGTATTTTGATGCAAAGATGAATAGAAACACTCGTTTGTTATGTAGCTCTCAACTAAAACCTTGTTATTCTTTCAAGTATCTGACTTCTTTCAAAATGTAAGCTTTGGCAATACCCAGCAGTCTGGAAGCTCTCAAACAGAAAAAGGTGGAAATGCACAACAGAAGTGTGATTTCTGTGACTGCGTTTATTAATAAAATGTGTTATTCATCCAGGATGAGACTGCAACAAATACTATTGCACTGTTTGAGCTTTACATGGAAAATAGGAACTTTTTTGAGGACTATGGAACCTGATTCAGGTACTTGTGTAACACTGTTTTTCTATTTTGGTTCTGATCATCTGATCCCTGCTATGTTATTAAAAGCTTTCCAGTTCTTGCACAAAAGGACCTTATGCTGCATTCCGGGATCAAAACAAGCTGTTAAATTCTTCTGTTTGTGCTAATACTCTATTTGTCCTCTAAAGGTTAATATAATCAGTTTAAATAATTAGCTTTCTAATAGAAAGCCTGCTTAATAATTAAAAAAATCCCAACACCTGAGGTTTAATGCACAGAAGCTTAGGTTGGAGGAGAGTTCACACAAATCTTTTGCTTAACTTTTTAGCTGATAGTTGATTATTATTGCAATCCTATACAAATCTAGGAAAAGGTTTGTTAAAAGATCATGTTTATGATTTGTGATATAGCTGAATAGCTGTATTGCTGTAATGCATCTAGGTAGGTGTAACGCCAAAGCATTCTGATAAGTGCTTATTACTTCTAGAGACTTGGAGTCCATTTCCCTCTGATGAAGAGTTGCTATAGCTGTATTTTATAGCTGGTATTTTTTTCTATCAGAATTTCTTCTTAACTATCTAAAACCTCATTAGTATTATTACTTTATATTGTAACTGTTTAATTGCATGTTTCTGCTTTTGTCCGAGAAACAAACTCTTAGCAGAAGGCAGAGAAAAGTGAATGACGGTAGTTTCGTATTGGCTTGATTCCATTTGTTCTCTGAATCTCTTACCTAGCTCTTACTGGTTCATATTTGAAGGAGGCAAATGGACCTTCCTGTGTCTCTGCTTCTGTATAGGAAAAATAACCAAATCTGTTGCTAGTTTGGATTTTATTGGGGGCATGAGGTAGAAAAGCAATCGAGCCTTCCTATTTTCCACCTTAAAAGAAAAAGCGTGGGCTCTCTTTGTTAATTATACAGTTCAGTGTAAAACAGAAGAGTATTTGAATGTTGTAGACTGAATCCCTTATGTCACTCATTATATAGCCTGTTTCTCTTCCTCTAGCATTGTGAGCTTTTGAACATATGTCTATCCTAACTTAGGTCAAAACCAAAGTTCTCTATTCATTTTCCTTATGGTAACTCTTATTAGTCTCCTAATGGACACCATTTTTTTTTCTACATACAGTTTTGCTTAAATGATGCTTTGAAAAGTTGCTATTGGTAGTACAGACTCTTATCAAGGCTCTACAGATATGTTTTTGGTCTTACTTTCTGGAATTACCATCTGAGATTTATATCACCTAGCTTAGTCTCTGGTCTTATTTGGTGTGGTAGTTCAGTTCTGATTAACCAAAATTGCTGAGAAAGGAGAAGGGCACGGGAAATACTTAAAAACCTTAGGGAGAGGAAAGGGAGGAGGAGAGAAAAGGATAAGGATAAAAGGAGTTGTTCCAAGCATCAGTAGAATATAAAATAGCTCTAGCTATGGCTGTTCATAGCCCATATCTCAATTTATTTTCCATAAATTAAGGTAGCTGAAATACTTAATGCATGTGATAATGTTTAAGGTGAGAATATTTTTATGCCAGATAATTTAACATACTGAAAATCTTGTAATGAACTCCCAAAATAGGTTTTTAGGTGGCTTCCCTTTGAAGCTTCTGGTTTTTCACCATTTTGACTTTTGTGTACAAGGTTCGCATTACTGCTTGTTCTACACTTAATTAACACCTTTGCTCTTACCACTGAAATTTTCTGTGTCCCTGAGGTTTTTAATAATGTAGCTCATAGGCTACATGCATTAAGCTCCTGTACTTAAAGGGCTTGTGCTGAAGTCAGTGGGATTATTCATGCAAGTCATGTTATAGCTCTTCCACTGTTCGCAATATAGTGTTTTTTGGTGATGTTAATGTGACTGTTAGTTTGTGAAAATTAAAATTAACTTCACAGGATTAAAAGAAAGTCTTTGTTTTAAAACTTTTCTTGTTGTATATACTGCAAATTTCAGCTATGATGCACTCATGCTAATTTCAAAGTCTTGTCCCAGTTTACATAAATCACTGTCTGAGAGTCTCAAGTGACGAGAAACGTTTACTTAACAACGAGGGAGGAGCTATTCAATCTTCTGTGGCTCTACAAACCTGTTAATTTTGCTTACGCATTTGAGTTAATGCTAATTAAAAATCCAGCACTTTTTTTTTGTATTTCCTAGGCCTGTATTCTTGCTTCAAGAGGTGTGCTGAATTATTTACTTTTTCTCTTTTACTTTATTTAGTAGTCTTGCCATGTACTGTCTTCAAACACAGTTGTATCCCAAAGCATCCACATGAAATTCCCTTGAAGTCAATAAAAAATAGCATCCCTGAATATTACTTGCTATCTTTGCTCCTTCTGGAAATGGTTCTTTGAAGCTTGTGTTCACCTTTTCTTTTTCATATCCTTCCATGCTGCCTGGGTTAACTCACAGATAGATGAAAGAGAATCCAGGTGTTTTCTGTAGCTCTCAGCTTTCCAGTTGCAAAATTGTCGTCATGATTAAAAAAATAAAAGGAAGCGCTGGGACAGGACATTTCGGCATTTCATGCTCAGATTCAGAATTGTATCAACTGCCTAAGAATTTACCCTCATTATTCACTTTTGGATACACATTTGAAGCAACCTTTAAGATACAGGGCTTAACAAAGCCTGTGTGATGTGATGCCCTGGCTTTACTGTATATGGATTTCTATTTATGAATCAGTAATAGACTCTCCCCATTGGTTGAGATGAGAGAAGGACTTCATCTCTATCGGGGAAAAAACTGCTTGTGACACATGAAATAAACAAAGTTTCTCACTTTGATAGTGAGATATTAGAATGATATTTTGAATATACAATTACTTGTACAAATTGTCTTGTAGTACCGTATGTTTTAATGAAAGCATTGTAGTCCCTGCAATATGAAAGCCTGTTTTTAAAAAAAAAAAAAAAAAAAAAAAAAAAAAAAAGGCAAGTCTCTTAAATGCAGCTACTGTTTCCTGTGATGAAGTCCCATTGTTCCTCACCTTTGAAAAACAGGCAGGAGGAGAAAGGGGAAAATCCATTAGTTCCTTTGCCTTGGTTGCATTAGACTCAGGGATTGGCATGGTGAAATATCCTTAAGACTCCCTTTATTAAAATTGGGTACCTTTTAGAAGAATTATTTACAAAAGTGCTTTACTCGATATGGCAAGAAAATGTGATTACTCATTCAGCAATTTTTAAAAAGAAACGAAAATGAATTTGGGATCTGTAATGTTAAGATAGGAACTGAATGCAGTGCTTCACTAAAACAGTGGTCATATTTGTTCTCCATTTCAGAACCAAAATGAAAATCTTGCATGTCTTAGGTTGATATGTAGACTGCAAATATGACTTGTATTACTGTCTTTAAGCTGACAGTTTATTATTATTATTATTATTTTCCCTCTGGTATAACTTGAGTTATACCAGGAATTTCTAGTGTAACTTGAATTATAGCAGGAATTAATCTCCTGGTGCACACCTACAGGTTTAGTTCTTCCCCTCAAAAGCATTTTCAAGGAAATTGATTTAGCTGTTGCTGTAAATTTCCATCACATTTCAACAGCAACTTGCTACTTCATAAAGCTATATACTACCTTTCTCTGCCTGCCTTTTTCTCCCTGCTGCTTTCCCCACTTGTTTGCTTTACTGGAAACTTCAAATGGGACAACCTTTTGGGAGAGGAGAGGAAGAAAAGTGGGGTCCATCCACTGCAGTTCTGCCTCTGATTACTGGCCATATTTAGTTTATTACAATCTGGTAACTGCATTTGATTGCAAATTTTACCTAAAAATAGCAAGGTTTAGCAAGCTTTGGCATTTATGTGCAATTTGGTAACTTAAGCATTAATAGGGTGAATATTTGATTGCTTTCACTTCAGTTTAGCTGAAAAAGAACACCTAGCTTAGTGTTAAAAAAAAAAAAAGAAAACTTGAAAGTCCATAAAATACCTATTGCTTCTTGTCTTCTGTAACTAATGCCTATCTGCCTGATCCTTTGTATCCCTTTAGCCAGATCATTTCTCTCTTTCTGGTGTATTCTGTCTTGGGATTTCCAGTGCAGTGAACCTGCCTTGAGTTCAACTCATTGGGAGTGTGTGTGTTAATTTGTTAAATAACTGGATGATGCAGTGAAAACACACATTTAGCCTCTGGTTGTATCAGCAGTTCTGAGCTTGTTAGCTTTTTTTTGTGTGGTTTTACTTTGGTCAGGGAGCAGACTGGAGTGAGTATACTGGAGCCAAGAAAGTGGAATATGTTATCAAATCCTTGTTCCTATCCATACCAAGCATTTTCAATCAAATCCTTCTTCAGATTCATGCCAAGCATTTCTTTTCCTGTTTGTTAAACTTGTCTAAATGGCTTTGACAGATAGCACAAGTCAGAGCAAAGGTGGAGGAACTGACAACTCTGTATCCTTTTTCTAAGACCTGACGATGACTTTTTTGTGAACTTCTGTTAAACTTTTGTTTGAAAAGTCCAGGATGTTAAATTATAAAAAGTAGTAGTATAAAGCTGGTATCTGCAATTGTCTTCACCTTGCCAGGACTTCTGTTTTGGAGTCTGATTAGATCACCGTGACAGCAAGAGTTTCGCAGATTATAAATCTTAAAGGTGGATCACTGGAAACCAAGTTTAGGCTTATCAGTGTTGTGGCTGGTATTTCAAATATTCCAAGTGTCATGTGAATGTACCATGCTGAAAATGAAAGCAAGTCTATGGCTGAAGATAAATGGGGGATTATTGCAGTCTTCCAACTGAATTAAATTACCAAACAAAACAGATTTTACAATTCTGAGATATAAACTCTCTGAAAACTGTAAAACCTCTTTTATATGCAGCAGCCTGCTTAAAGATAAAATTCTACTGCATTTTGGCAGAAATCTTAGGTTGAGGTGGCTGATGAATTTTCTGTTTCAGCTAAGCTTTTTAGCCAAGGTGTGTTGAATTCTTCCTGAGAGCATAAGCACTGCCTCTCGCTCATGCTGTTATAAATGTGATTATGATTTCCTGCAGAAATATTTTGAACTTCGATTTATGTTAGATAGATAAACCAAAGATATTATATAGTAAAAGGAGTTTGGTCTACTTGCCCTAAGAATTGTGCAGAAACATTTTCAAATATATTTTTTTTATTTGAACTTTTGGTTCATCTGTTCTGTTGTATCTTTGTGTTTTTATAAAACTCTTCTTGTTTCTAGTGAATTCTTTATTTTGTTTTTGTCTCTTGAATGGTATTTATTCTAGCAGGAGTAGCCTTGTTTCATATTTTTCTAAGGCTTGGTTGTATTGGTGGTCTCAAAGGAAGAGTGTCCCTGCAGCTGAGCCAAGGACACTTCAGACTGGGCACTGGGAACCAACTGCATTTGGAGGACGCAAAGCGTTCACCCTTGCTGCTTGTTGGCTAAAGGGTTGGGATGCTTAAAGTGATGGGTGCTTAGAAATGCATAGCTTCATGTGTTTTTCTACCAAAACATGCAATTAAAGGGGATGGAGAGAACCATTTTATCTGTTACAGAATGTGCCTGGAAAAGCCCTGTTTTTTTTCCTAATACTTAATTCCCAGATTTGTTAAGTGCTGATGAGTGCACCGAGCACCCATAAACGTGACGCACATTCAAATTTCAGATTAAAACTATATTAAAAATCTGACAAAATAGATGAAGCTCTTTGAAATCCAGCACAAATAAGACTATTGGTTATAACTTTTGAAGATTGGAAGCCATTTTTGAGTTCTCTGCTTTGCTTATTTAAACCTTGATAATCTAGTTACTTTTTTTTTTAAGTTGTCATGCTGCTTTTGTTTGTCTATGCTCACTATTTCTTTCAGTGCTAGAGCTTTGTTTTCAGAGTTTGGTTCCTGTGATAGCTTTCGTACTGTCTTTTCTTGGTAGCGTGGTGCCAGGCTTCTGGATGCTGTCATTCATGCAATCCGAAGTAGTAGAATGCAAGTAATAATAAAAAATGTTTTGCCAACTGTGCATCTATTCAAAAGGAAAAAATTAATAAGAGCAGCTGGCTTGTCATGCATAATCATCTTTGCTTTTAATAAATGTTTTCACTAGTAGACACTGCTGTATGAGATTAGGATGGCTCTTAAATACTTGGCAAGTAGGGAAGAGTTGAACAAACTGTGTTTGAATGGCAGAAGAGGCATCAGACTTGCAGCGAGTCATGAAGGAAAAGCTGGATTTTACTTAATAGTCTGACTGATGCAACATGCTGGCTAAACATTCACGTCCAAGTATTACGTTCATAACAGGAGCTCCAATCCCTCAAACAGCTTCAAAACTGATGAAATTTAGTGCTGCAGGAGTCAAAAGGGGGAGTGTGGGATGTAGCAACTAAGTTTATAGTTTTTTGACTATCTGTGGTTTTTCCCTGTCTCCTTTTGCTCATTATTTGAGAAACTGTGTGTTCCTGGAGAATTAGAGCTACCAAAGGTTAGGCTCTCAGGCCACTTCTGCTCTGGCACTTTGGTAATCCCAGGCTCTTTCCTATTGCCATGCTGTTTTGCAGCCTTTTCCTTACCCACTTTTCCAAATTTATTTTTTTCTGGTATCTCTTTGCTCTTCCTTCTCCACTGCGATTTCTCTCTCTATTATGTGTGCCTTTTGGCTTGCTGGCTGTGTGAAGGACACTATAGCTACTAGATCAGTCTGGGCTGTGCTATCTGGAGTGGTTGATTGTCTGCATAGTGTTGGGATTCTCCTAGATATTCCTCCCCACGTATCCATGGAGGCACTGAGAGGGCCTTGCTTGTCTATTTGGTCATCAGTTTCCATGAAACCCTCCTTTTATCGTGGAGGTGTCTGCAGTGTGAGCTCAATTTTAATCGAATGATGGCTTGAGAAGTTCTGTAGGAATGATGACGCAGAAGTTTTGTCTTTTCTTGAAAGACCACGTCAAAAATTAAGTTAGAACTATATAACGGGCACCAGTCTTACGGAGTCTTGAGTGAATTATTGCTTTGAACTATTTAAGCATAAAAACTAGTAATGTGAAAGGTTATGGAATTCTAAAGTTTGTAGTTATGATAATTATGAGACTTATTTTCCATAGCTTTTAATTTTTTTTTATTATAATTTAATGTTAGCTACAATTCCAAAGTGTTTTGTTAGTGTGTGTGAATTTCTGTGATCTTGTGCTAACTCAGGTTTCTCCCATTGAGTTTTGCTTTATGACTAACCAACGAGGAAAAGGGTTATTCTGAAATCTTGTCCATATAGTGTCATCCTTTCAAATCTGGACTAAGTTTAGTACACACAGTGTATTCATGCTCCAAATCAGCATGTGGCAAAAGTACCTGTTTTATGATAGATGAAGAACAGGGTTGTTGAATGGTTGAACTTATGATGCCAGCTGCTAAGTAAATAGA
>JAUBNY010000934.1:846069-863549 GCA_032275445.1 Crypturellus soui
AGTACCTGTTTTATGATAGATGAAGAACAGGGTTGTTGAATGGTTGAACTTATGATGCCAGCTGCTAAGTAAATAGACTTTCCGTTAATATTTAGGAGACTACTCAGAATAACCAATTGTTGTTGTAGAATATAAGCGGTGAGGAAGATGGAAGAATTTTAAGGGGTTCACTGTTCTTTAAAATGTTTACACTTTAATGTTATTTTATCAATTTATTAAATTGCAGTTAGTTTAAGATTCATCATGTTTTATATTCTCTTAATCTATGATAGTACTTTACCGGAGTTAAAAACAGATGTTCTGCCTGTTCAGTTAATGATTCACTTTGTTAACAGCTAAGGTTGTCATGGTTAAATTTTTGGCTCTTTTTGACAGTTATCTGCCAACATGGATGATGCTCAAAGCTGTTGTGATGAGATCCTCTTATTTGTGTACTGTTTCTGAGTGGTCCAAAGCAGCAGAAGTGTAAGCACCTGGGCGCTTTTGTCCCCATGTATCCTGATAACATCCAATTTGGAAAATTTTGAATGTGTGGTTGTAAGAAATTGCCGCGAATATGAGAATGACTTTTTACTTTATTTTGGTGATAAGAAAATACTGGGAGCTACCTCTTGAAGCATGAAGGGTGGCAGTTCTGTTTGAAGAATTTTTTCTGTTGGGCTAAGGTCTACAATAAAAATAAGAAACAAGAATATAAAATTGATGTTCATATGTAAAACTATTTGCATTGAAAATTACTGAATATAATGTTTTCCTACCTAAAAGGGGAGGAAGAAAAAGTAGTTATTAAACTTTGGTCGACACAATGTTTAAGGGATTTTCTGCTGTATAAGGATTAAGAATTATTTAAAACTTGGAAGCAGCTATTAGGAAAAATAACTCCTAGTTTATAAAATAAAAATACTTCTCTATTGAATTCTATATAGTGTAACATTGTTTAGCTTTACAATGTATAGAGTGGATTTTGAATATACACATTTTATTAGATATCAGCATTGTGGTTTCCTTTAAGTAGTCAGTGCCAAACTTTGTCACGTGCACCATACTTTATTTTTTGTTAAACTATGAGATAAAGACTAAGACTATATAGAAGTGGAATTTTGTATGTAAAATTTTCTGCATGTAGAAATGATAGTAACAATTGCTTGTGAGATTGACTTCTATTTTCCCTTGGTACTTAAGGAGCCATCAAGCAAAAAATACAGTAGCTTGTATATAGCATACAGCTAAAATCTGACAGATTAAATGCAGACCTTTCAGTGCAAATTAGTGCAAACTATTTTTAGAGTCTTTCCTTAAATGTGATGGAGTGAACAGAGGCTTGTTGCCCTTTTATAGGAGGGCTGCTCTTAGGAGCTTGGTGTCAGAGGCATATTAAATAAAAAACAAGTTTGAGGAAGCACCTTTATTTTTTGAACAGAAAGTTTGTAATTAGGTCAGTCAGCTATTTTCATACTACAAAATGTTAAGGTTAGAGCATCTCCTGTTGCAAGTGAAGCTCAAAATAAAGCATATTTGTGGTATATAGTAGCTATATAGGGAGGTGCTCAGTGAGAGTTCTGGTGGTCTATTATGATCAGAAGGACTCTTGATGGTTGCTTGGATGTTGGGAGAGGAGTGTGTGAAAAGCTCTTTTTATCTGCCATGGACTGTGATAATTTTTTGTTGATTAAAATCTTGACTCAGAGAGAAGGAGGGTCCTGTGAGACTAAGGCAGTGTTGTATGTTTTTTTAAACTCTATGCCAAGCATCCATAAGTGGGTTAAGCTTCTATTTTGGTACAGCTGTTTAGGGAGCTTTTTTTTCTGTTCTGTATAATTTTGTGAAAGCAATAAGTCTAGACTTGAAGTAGATCTCCATGTCTGTTCCTGTGTTTTACTTTTGCTGTTATATATGACTTGACTTTGTTTTTTTTGCAAGCAAGCTGAAATAAGTGCTGATATTTCAACAGATACAGACTGCCAGTCAGACATTGCAGTGGTGCCTATGAAGAGGCACTGCCAAAGTTAATTGTGTCTAGTGCAAAAGCTGCGAGTTCTGGCTGATCAAAGCAGGTAGGTGAAGGCGCTTGCATGGAAAAGAGCAACTTACTGTAAGCAGCCCAACTTGAGTGGAGCAAGCTGTGTTTTTGAAATGATCTCTGCCTCAGCTGACGTGTGCGTTTTACTATAAAAACTTGCAGTTTTCTTATTCCAAGACACATTTGGAGAGAATTAGACAACTTATATTTTATATTGAAGTGTAGATGAATCTGGGTGCCGTGTAAGGGAAGGGATTAAGTCAGGAAAACTTCAGAAAATATTTAATTAGTTATCTAAAGCCATCAGCTTGGTGTTAGCTATACAAGAGAGGTAACAGCTGACAAAGGCACTTAACATCAGTTTGTGCCCCAGCAGTAAGAGTGAATTACTGGGGAGAGGAGGCCAGTTTGGTCTGTAAAGCTTTTACTGCTGCAGAAAATCAGGAAAGAATCAAGACTGTAGATCAGATTAGAGACTAAGTGTGTGAGATTGAGTGCTGGAAGGTCCTTTTTATCTAAAAATTAGGGAATTATTGGCTATGAAAATTAACATGCTGAAATGCTGAATTCTGAGGTGCATGCTTTGAGTACTCTTCAAAGTAGAACACTCTAAACTGAAGACTCTGAAAAGACAAATTTTATTTGACCTTTTTTTTCTGTGCATCCATGTAACTTCATGACCATATTAAGTATACATTTAAGGAAATATTTGTATGAAAGGGATGATTTTGCTGTATTTGAGTTCTCCAGAGATCCCAGTCACCAAAGGAGAGTCATGAAGGAGAAAAGCAATGCCCTCCTTCCCAAAAGAGAAAACTCGTAGAGATGTTTTCACCTGACTGTTGAGTTTGAAAAAAAATGCAGGCACCCAGTCTGGTGGGGCTGCTGAGCAGTGTTGGAATCATTTCTCAATTACTATTTTTTAATATATCTTTGCAAGAGAATTTTAGTCCTTATAAAGTCTATTAATCTAATTAAAAAAAAAATGCTTTTAAACTAGTCTGTAAAGGATTTGCTTTCCACTGTACTTGGCATACAAAGCTGAAAAGCAAAAACCACATAATAAACACTTTAGATTTTCTTACAACTTGGTTATAAATAAAAAAAAATAAAAAAAACATTATGACATTGTTAAACAAGTAGCAGTTTCATTAAAATTCAAGGTTACAAAACTTCATCTAATAATGGGAACTATTTTTGCAGGATGCTATTTATTATAGCTAACCATTAGTTCTAACTATTTCCCTGGTGTTTTCCTGCTTGTCTCTGTTCTGTTAATACCAAGAGATACTAAAATATTTCTCAAATGCACATTGCTGTGACAGCTCTGCACAGATTTGGAATTTTCTGTCATGCCTAGTTTGGAAAAGCCCAGAGCGTTTGTTTTGGTCTGTTCCTTAACTGGGAATAAGGGTCCTTCAGGTTTTGATACTTGCACAGTCTTGTAGGTGTCGTTTGACCCTTTCTTTGATAATCTGGACAACATCATGGCTTAGATTGGTGTGTAGTGGGTCTTAAAGAAGTTGAGCCAAGGGGGGGAAAAAAAAAAAACAGCTGTGTTGGAGAACTACCAAATGCTTTAAAACTAACTCTGAAATTCAGAAAGTCAAGATTCCTGTCCTAAGAGTTGTTTGTGAAATCAGCTTCTTTCAGGGATGGGTTGCATGACGCTTGATCTATTAAGATCAACACTTTTGATCAGTTGTTTTGCTTCCTCTTCTCGAGGTTATTTTCTTTTGTAGGTGTTGCAGTGTTCAGTGGCTGCTGCTTTACTACCCCCACTTCCCTTGTGTCCCCTTTGCCTTCCCACCCTCAAATCTGGAATTTGAGGGATTTTTTTTCCTTAATCTTTGCTAAACAGGGTCAGTAGCTTCTATAATGCAAGCCATCAGCCTTACATCGTTCTTGTCTCTTGTCGCTACCTGAAGGTGCATGTTGTATTGGTGCTAATTGCCAGGAGAATGGTACTTCACAACACATTTTAGTAGTATTTATTTTGAATTCAACCTGGTGCTGGTGCAGAAATCGTACAGGGAGTTTTCAGCCTGCACGTATTACGAGAGGTAGGACTAAACCAATGACTGGCAACAACGGGGCAACAGCTGCTCCATCTAGAACAAGTGCTCTTTTAGCACCTATAGATACTCTGTATGACCCATAGCATTTTAAAACTAAAATAACTGCATGATTCTTTAAAATTGCAGTCTGAGGGCTAAGAAAGAATCGAGTTGCAGAGACCTTGAGTCATATGGGAAGAGTTCCCTTTTTTCCCCTGTACTCTGTCACTGAGACCCTGCAGTAGTGTTACACAGACTACCATATTCTTCAGTGCTCTAGCAAGTTAAGAAATATTGCTGCTGTACTCTACAGCACTTAGCAAATACTTGGATTCAGTGTTTTGCTTATTTTTGCAGATGGTCTTCCACAGGATTTACTCACAAACGTTTAAACTTTTCTTTGATGGCTATTGAGCAAAACCACAGTGATGCAGAAAAACGGGGATCACTCTTCACTCTCTCTTGAATTATTGAGCGGCAGTGATACCTGCCATACAGAGAACATGGAAAAAGCTAAAGAGAGCTCTCTTCCCAGAGCCACCTATCAACAGTCAGTGTACTATGGAAAAGATACTACCGGGATTCCTTTCTTCGTGCGGAGAAGATCAGAATGTTTATTATAGGTTTATTGGCCATCTCTTGTGTGCCTTGCAAGCAGAGCTCTCTGCGCCTCTCCTGAACTTGTCCTCACCAGAGGATCTGCGTGTGTCCTTCTTGTCATCCCAGCAGAACTTCTACCTGCTCCAGCTAAAAAGGATTCTGTCACAGCATCACCTGAAGTAAAATAGCAGAGTCTGCACGGTGCCTGACAGAGGAGCTGCTTGGTGCTCAACTTCTGCAGCTGGCCTGGCATCCCACTGCAGCAATGTGCCTCCCTTCTGGTGTTTGATGCAAGGCAAGAAAAGATCGCTCCTGAAACTCCCATAAGAGGGATTCAGGTAGTTTGGATCATCATTTGAGATCTCTTTCCTATTATTCACTTTAGAAGAGGAAAGGAAGCACTTATAAGCATTTCTCCTCTCAAAAACAGAGAGATGGAGTTGTTTCAGCCAGAGCTGCATAAACACGTATAGGAATCTGCCAAGCTAGTGGTTTTGATAGCTAGAACACAAAAATCACAAGCTTTGCTCATTCTTTAGAGTTCAGAGCAAGTCTGTACAAAGGAAGAAAGTTGGATAAAAAGATAAAAATTGAAAATGAAGGGCTTTGCCTTTCTTGGAAAAGAGGAGATACTCTGATCTTGATGTAAGGAAGTGGTGATTTATAAACAAATTATTCCTAACTGCATGTGTCAAAATGATCTTCCAGAACAGCTCTGTTGCCAATCCATTTCCTTAAGGAAAATGGTGATGGAGAAAGTCCTCACAAGATCTTTATTATCTTGGATCTTTGTGTCTCCTACTAAATTGCTACTTGAGTCCAGTAAAAGCCATCAGTATTGTTTTCCCAACCTGAATAGGTGGGAATTCTCTATTTCCTACAAGGTTTTATAGCAAAGGTGGTGTGCAGTCTGTCTCTTTCCAGTGAATAAGGATGTTTTCCTGGTGATAAAAGTTGTTTCAAAGGGAGCCTCTTCTTGATGGGAGAGAAAGGCCTGGCCAGGTTAGTATTTGAAAGGAACCTACAAGAAGCTGGTTCTTAATGTCTCACCTGGTTTGCCTGGCTCTACTGTGTCCTATTGCTTAGAGCTGGAGAAGAATATCAATGTGTAATAGTTTGCAGACTTAAGCACAAGTCACCTGAAGTTAAGTCTATAGTGCTCTATGTGACACTGTAGTTACGTGAAGTCTATTTGTGAATAACATGTATCAACACCTTGGAAGAGATGCTGAGAATCAACGTATTTGCAAGTTATCTAGTAAGAAAGAGAAGAGAATTTCCAAGAGAATCCAAGAAGAAACATGCTTTAGATTATTACTTTTCAGGAAGATTTTTCTAGCCAGCAAGCAAACAGCAGTGGAAATTCTTTCCTAAATCATTTCCTTGAACATCTATTATTTTTTCTTTCCTCCTTTCATTTTTATCTTGAATGTTTTGCCTTACTGGAAGAATATCAACATTATTTTAGAGACCTCTGTTGGCTAATGACTTTTACATGTATATTTGCCAGATATTATTCTTTCTGATCCGAGCAGACCATCTTCAACAAAAGGATGGATATGTGTCCGGAAGATTGAACTTGTCTCTCTAACCTTCTAAAAGTTGATCTTTAGTAAAAAGGTGACGCTTTGCCAAACTGAAAGGAGTAGCAATTCCTCTTACTCTGTGTTGTTGAATTGAAAATACCTGGGCAGGAGTCATGAAGCTGCTTGAAAAAAGTCATGCTCAAATTTCTATAAAATCATGCTGCTATTTAGAGCAGAAATGTTTACATTAAATTGAAACACCATGACGTGTATTCAGTGTCCTCAGAGGAATCAAGAAGCAAAGTGTCTTTCTGCATTGGACAAGTGAAGAAGTTTCTTTGAAAGCACCTTAATGAGTTCCTTTCCCTCTTCCTTCCTTCTCTCCCAAATTAGTTTAGAATATCAAGTTCTGTCCTTGATGGCCTTATCTGTCACCTATTTGAAACATAGGGAAATGTCCCTGTCTAATAATGTAGCTGTTAAAATTAAAGCTGCATATATATATATATATATATATATATATATATATATATTTAGTAAGTCATCGTGAAGACTTCAATGATAAAATCTGTTTTTTCCACCTTCTTGGATTATTTGGAGCAGAATAAAGGGAAGTTTCTCTGGGGGTAGGTGTGGGGCAACAAACTTAAAATGAAGAACATTGCAAATACTGGATTTGGTAATTATGTTTTGGCCAGTGTCTATTCTGAAAGATAGGAGGAAAAAAAAAAAATACCAGTATTGCCCCAAGGTGAATCAAGTGAAATTACATCAAACAGAAAGGGCAAATAAGTAGCACATCTCCTTGGTCTCCTGGTGATAGTTAAGCATACTTGATACTTGGGATCTTGTTGAAAGCAATAAGGAGCATTGCAGATAAAATGATTGTGCCTCTTCTGCGGCACTAGCTCAACAGCTGTCTACTCTGCAAACTGTAGGCATTGCTGCTGTTGTGCAAAAGATACTAGCAGTGGCTAAAAGCCTGGTAAATATTGTGCCTGAGAGGCTAAGCCTATCCATACATTTTTCCTGTGACTTTTCTTCCATGCAACTGATGAAAATTCACCTATCAGCTTTCAGGATTACTGAAGGAAACTGCTTTCTCAAACTCCTCAGAGCTGATTCTAGGAGGTCTGGATCCCTAGGCTAAAGCAGGAATATTACAGAAATCCAAAAGCTTGATTGAGGAATGTGTATAGATTCCTAACTTGCCCAGCTAACATGCCTGTCCCTTGTATCAACTAGGAGACTGTGACAGGTTGCTGAAACTGCTATCACTGTGTTTGATCTGGTTTTGCCAGTAGAGTAGAAGACTTGAAATTGGATTTAGGCCTCTACAGAGAAGTTGGGGATGGGGTTAGGAAGTCAGTGAAAAGGAAACCCTTCAGGTAAGTATGATCACTTATTTTTAAGTTGCCTTGCTGTCTAGGATCATGGGGAGATGTTCACTGCATTACAGTAAATACCATTTTTAATTTTCTTGATTAAAAATTGGACAGAGGAGATTATGAATTTTTTTCTTCTGGAAATGAGACCATAATTTTTTCTCACCTACATCTACTTGAAACAGACTGAGAAAGAACTTTCTGGACAAACACCTTATGATGGGTCTCATCTACTACAGTTATCATAAGTGTCTTGAAAGTTCACAGTCCAAAACTTTGGGTTTTTTGGCATCAGAGCATGAAAAAACCTGCATGTCTAGTCATCTCTTCTCATCCTCCCCTATTACAGTGACTCTATGTGTATGTCTCTATGTGGCAGAAAATGAGGGAATGCAGATCATTATTCAAGAAGTTACCAACTAGCACTTTTCCTTCCCCTCCAGTCTTTGTGCCTCCCTATCCTGGAAGTTTGGAGCCCCTGCCTCAGCCTACAGCTTCCTTCTTTTTCCAGCTGCCCACAAAAGTAAAGAACCAATGTGAAAGATTGAAGAAAGAATCCACTCTGAGGATTGTCTGAAGCAAAAAGCTCCAGGTTGCAGACTCAGAAAGAAACTTCCTTTGGGGAAGGATCTGCTCCCAGGATTTGCTCGTCTCTTTTTCCTTGGGCAAGCAGAGTTCTTGAAGCAAACAACAGGGCTGCAGGTAGGTAGGGCCCCTTTGAACTGAACTGCCATCCACTCACATGTGAAGGATGGACTTTGTGCTGTTTCTTTATGCTTTTTTTTTGCTCGTATTGTCTGCCACTGCTTCAGGCTGAGAGAGGGAGAGAGTATGAGCAACTTGAAGAGGGAGAGGGGTGGGAGAGAGAGAAAATGTGCTGGGTACTTGAAAATAATATTTCTGTACCTCTGTTTCCCATTCCTGGGGTTATATTTGCCTTTACTTCTCTAAAGGATGGTGCTCTTTCTCTGAGCCTTTTCTGCAAGGGAAGCTAAATAAGCACAGAATCTGATGGCTAAGGGCCTAGGTAAAGGCTGGTGTGATGTGTGGCCCGTAGCCCCATGGTTTTCATTCTCTCCTATGCTTTCCAGCAGTGGTAGTTTTGGATAACCAGGGAAACATAGGCTTTCAGATGGTTTGAAAGGTCTATTTATTCCCAGCACAGAGCAGGTTCCCCAATTTCAAATGTGTAAGTATGTTATTGCAGAGGAGTCTGGCTGCTGGGTTTGTCAAGTCCCATTCCTTGTCCATGTGAAGGAGGTAGCCTGGGATGCTCTGATAGCAGATGTGCCACTAACCTGCACGATTGGCAATTCCCCAGCCCTAACCAGTGATACTTGTAGAATCAGCTCAGGTAAATTCTGCTTTCCTCGCTTCATGCTGTATAGAGCAACAGCCTCTTGCTTGCAACCTGCAGAAGCCCAAAGTTAGACCTCTCTTTCTCTAGCTATGCCACTGCTGACTCATGAAGTTTATCTTAAATTTCCTTTTACCTGAGAGGTAGCAGTGAAACTCTAAGCAGATTTTACCAGTTCCTCTTTTGTAGTGAATCAAGTCATTTGGAACTATGATAAGTACATTATTGCTTTGGTGCATCTTGTGACTCTTCTCTCCTTCTTCATTCCCTCCAAATTGCTTCAGGACACCTTCTAACCTTTATACTGCATCACAAGCCTTCAGCAGAAGATCTTGAGAACGATTTATGTTGCTGGAAGATGACTGGGTTTGGATCTTGGCCTTCCTTAAGCAGGATCTCCTGACAGAAATGGGATTGGGAAAGAAATGACTTCTTTTTCCATCACACAGAGAGAGCCTTTGAACTACCATAGGAATGGAGGCATAGACAGGAAAATTACTTCTAATGCACTAATCTCTAGGGAATTTTTGGCCTCCCTATGGTCCTTTTGTTATAATGTTATAAAGATTATTTTTATCAAGCCCAAACCTGGTATCTGGTCACCTGAAGATCAAGTGAATGAATCTGGATTTGAGAGTTTACCATTCTAACAGCGTGAACACGGCTGGCCGTCCCCCGCAGAGGAGGTGCCCAGTGACATGGTGAATCAGGGTTCTTTGAGGCTTTGGATTTTATAATAATCAATAAAGCCTATGAATATAACACTAGCCTATGAATATAACCCCCTTTTTGCAGGATTTCTTTTTTAACAAGGCACTCAGAGAGTCAGAATGGCAATGTGGAAAGCATTGCGTCTTTGAGGTTCCTTATGGTTTTGAGTAGAAAAAAGATATGCTGGAGGTGTTGAGGGCCACAAAAGTGAGAAAGGTTAGATTTTTCTTCAAGAGTGAGAAGTTACTTGTTAGAAAGCAGAAGTTTTTGTCCCCCCCACCCTTGCCCCCCAAAGGGATTCTACAGTCAAACTTAATTAGGCTGCATGGTCTGTGAAGTAAAAACCTTATGTCTGGCAATAGTAAACAATGCACATGCATTCCCATGCATTTCCATCCTTCTCAGTGTAGGAAATTGCTTTTGGAAGAGAGGACTGACTTTTCATGTTTGGATTAGGAAAAGGAAAAGCTTCGCTCAGAATCTGAATGAGAAGGGGTGGCATGAGGGTGAACTGGACCCTCTGGCAGTAGGTAACGAACACTTTTATTTTCCTGTTTTCTGCTTCTGGCAGCTGGAGTGAACTAGTCAGAGGCTTGTGCTTGAATCCCATTTATTTCTTAAATCAGTTACTATGAAACACTGTTTTTAAACTAATGCCTAGAACTTCATTAAGTTCCCCAGCATATTTAAATTGTTTAACAGTCTTAATGTAGCCCTGCGGCTACCAGTTCATGGCAGTTGTGATTTCTTGTTATGCTGGAATGCACTGCAGTCTTGGTACATTCTAAAAATAATTGTTCAGATGGTGCTGCTTAAGTACATACCTATGTAGTGAGCCGTTTCCATTGGGCTTTCGGAAATTGGGCTCTCTGGTGGATGGCTTTAATGTCTCCCTCCTCCCCTTCCTAAATATCAAACGTCCGTCTCGCTGCTTCTGTGGTTATCGAGTAAAATGCTAAATTTATAGCCCTCTATTTTTAGAAAACTGATAGTCAGATGCATGTTTCAAAATATGCAGCCACGGTAGCACTTGTGAACTTTAGGACTTAAAGAGAAACAAGTTGAACTCTATTTGATGTGTCAAATCCTGGATGGCTTTGAAAAATGTCAAAATATGTATGTGGTGACTTGAGTTGCTTTTTGTTATAGATACGTATCTTTTAGTACACTGTGTGCTGAACAGGAGTAAGCTAGAAGTCATAAACTCAAGATCTGTGAGTTGCAGAAATAAATACGAACGTGTGGCTCGAGGTCTGTGCCAGTAGTGCTTTTAGTTGAAGAAAATACTTGCGTTTGTGCCTGACTTCTAATCCCTGTTTTGTATCTTCCTTATTCGTGTACTTGTCTCAGCCACAGCCTTTGGTCATTTTATTCTGTGGAACAAGGTGCATTTAGTATTCTTAAATACTTGTGGTAAAATAACAGGGACAGAGAGAATTGCTTTTTATGGTATTATCCCACTTGTTGTCTCTAGGGTAACCTGAAGTAACTTTATAGCTCCTACTCTTCTCCATAGTCATGATTTTTAAATAAAATAATTTTGAATGTTGCTTTTATAAAGTCAATATTTTGATACACTTTTTTTATCAGCATTGTATAGCATAATGTTATCGTGCTCTGAGTCTTGCAGCTGGAATCCTGGATTCTTGATGTGTTTTCAGAGATGACTTTTGCCTTGTGTTGTTAAACATTAATAAAGATGTCTAAAACCGTTTTCTTCTTGTTTATATTATACTTGCCATAATTGTATAAGTACAAACTGACTCTCTTTGGATTGATTCCAGAATGCCAGGAAACAAAAAAAAATCTGATACAATTCTAGGGTTTTAAACCCAAATGCTAACAGAATTTCACAAACTAGACTTGTGTTTTATTTCTAATTTTCTCCTTTTTGTTCCTTTTAAGATTCCTTCATCATTTGAGCTACCCAACTTGTTTTACATAACCTTCTATCTTCATGCTGCTTTTAATTTTTAATCAGGACTACAAGGATATGTTGACAGCTCCATATCTAGTCAGTAAAATTGGCTGTTGACCTCTTCTGTTTCCCCATCCCAAAAGTGATCTCTTCACCTGAAAAATTTCCTTCCTTCTTTCCTTCCATCCAGCCTTTCAGGTTTATGTTGTAACGCTCTCTTGGTGATGGCATGCTCTGGAAATGATGGAAATGTAAGTGAAGATTGAGAAATTTGAGGAAAAATCCTGTCAATGTTGTTGCTTTTAGCAGTACTAAATTGATTTTGTTTGAGAGATGTGGTGTCAGTTCAGAGTAGTTATTTAAGCAAGAGATGTGGCCAGAAGCACAGTTCTGCTTTAAAAAATAATTGTGTTTTTTTTTTCGTTTTTTTTTCTTTTTTTTTTAACTTTGAGAAGTAAATGTGCATAACCAAGGTGATGAGAATGAATAGCGTAGATTCCGTGGTGCTTATATTGTGTTCCCTCATTTTACTGTGAGGGAGACAGAGGTGTCAAAAACACTTTCATAGAAGTTCATAGTGAACTTCTGAAAACCAGACTGGTTCTATCAGCTGTAATATGCTGTAAATCCAATTAGATTCTCAGTTTTGTTTCTCCAAATCTGTTTGCAGAATGTGAGAGTCTGATCAGATAGGAAGAACAACTTTTCTTTTTTTTTTTTTTTTTTTGTTCCCCCTCCCCCAGTTTTTCTGCTGCTTGGGGAAAGTGGTTTGGAGAGCCTCTGATGAACTCTGAAAGATAGAACATTATTTAAGGGTTATGTTAGAAAGCTTTTTATTATTTTTACTCAAAGCCTGGCAAATGCTTCCTGTACACAGCAATGCTAACAAACACTTGAATGCTTCCAGTTTTGTTTCCTGCATGGGCTTGGTGAAGAGTTGGCACAGCTCCTGCCCCCAGCTCCATAAATCACCGGTATCAAGAATCCTTTTGTAGGTGGGTGGTTTCAGGAATGATTGTTCTCTGCTGGTTAGGAAACTGGGTTGTCTGAATGACACAAAAGACGTTACGAATTAACCACTAAAAATGTTTTTAAGTTTGTCTTAGGGCTTTTTTTTTTTTTTTTTTTTTTTTTTTTTTTTTTTTAAGTGATGATGTTTTTACTTCCTTGATCGCTGGCTAAATTGTTCTTTAGAACATGAAATTACTGCTCAGGTAGACTGTCCTATGTTGTTTCACTTCCCTGTCCCACTCCTTCGTGTGGCGATTCTCCCTCTTTATAGTAGAGGACTTATTTTCTTGCCTTTTCCATGTACCAGTCAAGTGGATATCAGGAAAATATGTGGGTTTAAGGCTTCTGTTACAGAACAGAAAGTGAAGAAATCTGTCTGGCACAAATGGATGCCTCTTCTATGGGGAGGAATAACCCTGTTATCCAGACAGAATGTTGTAAGACTGTACAAATGGTTAAAGAGGTTTATGGCTTGGGGTGCTTTTCTTCTTAGTAGCTACTTAAATAACTTGAATTTTATCAGCATCCAACTACCTCTTGCCCAGTTCACAGAAAGATCTTTTCATCTGCAGCTCTGAAATAAATGGCATTTGAACAAAAGCAAAACCCCTTCTTCTGAAACTACAAATATTTTGAACATGATCATAATTAACTTCTGGAGATTGGGCTGAGATTTGACATTCCGCAAAATTCAGCTCTGCACTGACCTGAAGTTTGCACATAGGATGAAAATTAACCTTTTTTACAGGTCGTATTAAAAATGGTGATAATATTAATGTAGAAAGGCATTAAGTTAAATTACATCAAACAAATCTAACTGCCTCTTCAGGAAAGTCACTTGTTAGAAATTAACTTATTTTCATGTACTCTTAGGTATTACTAGAGTTAAGCATAGGAAAATGAGCCTTGTATTTTTGGGGGCGTTGGTACAAAAAGATATGATTGAGTTTTCTGCACCTCGTTGCACTTTTTCATCCTTAACCTTGATTAAAATAGATTTAAATGGGTAGCCAGCGGCGAAAAAGTGAAGTAAAATGTGTTCTGTATTTTTTTTTTTATGAGATTACAGAAAGAATGGGAAAGACTGAAACTATTGGCAAATGGCAGATTTTTATTTTTTCAAAACTTGATTTGAACTTAGGCCATGGAAGGCTAAAGTCAGGAAATCTCAACTCCTTGAGCCGGAAGTTTAATCTTCTTGTTCTTTCTGTTGTCTTATGAATGTATATTCTGCTGTTCACCAGTGAGAGAAGGTGTTATGCAAGGCTGAAAAATAAAGTTGAACATGGAATAAAAGATAAGTAGCATGAGAACATGAAATATGAGTCTCAGAAGTGCTGGAAATTACCTTGAGTGCATATGGGCCGTAATTTGGGCAAGCATCCTTAGCCAGTGAAGCGTTTCAGGGAAGTTTTCACATAGCTATAGGATGGGTTTATAAGTGATAATAAATAGTAAAATTTGAAATAGAGTCTTCCTGATCTGTGGTAGTACTTCACATTAAGTAAGAAAGCAGGAAAGTTGGTTTGCTTTGCAAAATATTTTTGAGAATGTGTATAAAAGAGAGAGAAGGACCTCTATAGAAGTGAAGACCTGAGTGAAGTCGTGTTACCAGTGAGGTTTTTCAGGGCAGCCTTGGGACTGTAAAGAAATTCAGGCTGACTCAGGTACTGGTGTAGCACAGGAGCTGAAATATGCAGTGGTCCAGTAATGTAGGGGCTCTCCATTAATACAAGTCTTGACAGCGAATCTCTTGCAGCAACTGAAATCTGTAAGCTATGGAACTAATGAAGTCTCAATTGCTCTGAGATCTGGCTCCCATGTTTTAGATTTTCTGGTGTCTCCTACAGCACTGGCTCTGATCTGAAGATTTCCCCGTGCCCTGGTCACTAATGTCTGTCACCTTGTGAGGTCTGAACGTGGACAAGTTAATGTGGAAACCCCCTTGGAGGGGATGTGAGCATGTGGCTGGGGGCTCCTTGATTCGGCAGCTTTTAAAAGCTTATGCCTTTGGAAACTGTAACCCTCTGTCAGATCTGGTTGAAATTAGAAACAGGTAGAAAGAAGTTAATACTTTTTAAGGGCACGAGAATGGAGATCTTCATATAAAGACTTGTATTAATTCCTTTTCTAGTATTAATTTTTGTAAGGATATGAGAGCGATATAGGAAAGTCAAGCTTTCTATGTCCAAGTTTCTTCCCAATTTTACATCTGTAGCATTCTTACATGGGACGTATATTTTGTATCTTGTTGAATTGGTCCCTGGATTCCTTTTTTTTTTTTTTTTTTTTCTCTCTTATGGCTAGCATTTACAAAACAACAAATAACACTATTTTCTCTGGATATTTTAGGGAACAGCAATATTTTCCTTTATTAGGCGTTATGCTGAGGAGAGCTCCAAGCAGTGCTTTCAGTACTGACCTTTTAATTCCAGTTGTAGCAGTATCTTTTGGTTAACTATTTTCCTTTTTTCAATGTTAAATGTTTTAGTATTTATTTTTATATCACTTTCAAAGTTTTTTTTCTCCTAAGACTTGCATCCATTTTGGAGACTTTTCCTACTTATCCCCTTTATACGAGGACATTAACTGGGTCTCTGTATTGCTTTCTTTTTAACTAGAACTTTGTTTTTTCAAGCAGCTACGCAAATGAGAAAGATGAACCCCTCATACCACGTTTGCCCAGGCAATAAATGCCTAAGAAAATCAAGAAAACTTTTCTTTTTTTTTTTTTTTTTTTTTTTTTCCCTCCCTGCATCAATCCCCACATTGTTCTCCAGACACACGTATTCCTTGGAAGCCTCCAGTGTTGCTCTGTGGCTTGGAGCGAGCCCAGGCTCTGCAGCGTGGCAGAGCGGGGCCCCAGCCACAGAGCGTCCCGTGGGGCTCTCAGGTACCTTCAGCACCCAAAGGCCTCCTTGTAGCTCAGCTTAGCCCTTAGACCAGATCCCTTTTTTTGCCCCCTTAAAGAGTCAGGGTGTCCTTTGTGTGGAGGGGTGTGTGTTTTTTAAGTTGGTGGCAGAACAGCAATGATACAACGGCCTTTGCTACTTCCAGTGTGCTTTGACTTTGCAAGTTAGTCTTTTAAGGGCTTTAACACCATGTAGGGATAGTTGAGATAAATATGGGTTCTGCTTGTCTTTACATTGAGGCAATGAATGGAGAGTCTTGCCACATCATGTCACCTTGAGCTACCATCTGTTTTTTTTTTTTTTTTTTTTCCCCCCTCTCCCCCCCCGCCCTTGCAGCTCCTACTGTTTTAAAATCTGGCTAGCACTGAGAGTCATTGTTCTCTAGCAAGAAATTCTCCTTTCTGCTTTTACCAAAGTGCTGAAATATATGCAAGATGTTGTGACTTGACAAGCTGCTAGTATTTGTTTCATTGGCACATGGGGATTTTTGCACTGAATGCAGAAATCTAAATTGCAGATACTTGAGGGCCAGCTATGTGTGGTGCCTTCTTTAGTGAATAGTCTCACAGATTGGTTTGGCATGGCCTGTTCAGGTGTCCTTAGGAAAAGTCCTTCTTGAAAAACGTTGTGACCTGCATTGGCAGAAGCTGTGTAGTGACTGGCCTTCTTGCTGCCTAAAGGACCTATTTCTGCTCTAACTAAAAACAAATTTAATGAAACTGTCAGGACTCCATATTTTCTTCCCCTTTCCTCCCTCCTGTGTTCTCTAATTAATTTTTGGTGTAATAAAGAGAAATGCTTCCTTTAGCAAATCCCTTACCTACCCCCTGAGAATCCTCCCAGTTTAACTAATGCTGGAAAACTCATCACTTCCAAATGTGATCAATGACCTAAATTGATACGCTCTAATTTTTTTACATAAAAAAAAAGCTGTAAGGTCACAAAATACATAAATTCTTACCTAGAATTAGTGTGATCATGATGCCCTATAAATGCTCCCCCCTCAAATATAAAATACGTTTGCTCATGTAAGTCCACATGTTGCAGAGTGGTGGCTTTTCCTTTTTGTACAGTGCCAGGAGGGAGTCTTTGCTTATGGAAAGAGATGAATGGATAGTATTTCCTTATGAATATTAATTCATTTGCTTTATAAGGCAGGGCACTTTTTTATCTATTCCCCAATCCACTTGTCTTTTCTTGATCTTATCAGCAGCTGGAAACTATTCCCTCAATTCTGATCAAAACAAACGGCAGAGATAGTCATATATGGGTTTCATTAAGAGAAACTCCCCCCATAGGATGAAGTATGGAACCTGAATAGTATAGGTGACAATATATAGCACCAGCTGGTGCGATCCATCAGAACTATTTAAGCTTGACATAGAAAGAAATATCTTTAGAGACTGAGTTTTTTTTAAACTCCTGCCCTCCCTCCCACAGGGAGGACCTATTTTGGGGGGTTTGTGGTACTCGTCTGGTTGTGTTGTCCCTGTCCCCTCCTCCTGTAAATGCAGTAGGAAGATTTTCAGTCAAACATTTTAAATGGCTATATGTATTTTACTCTGCTGGTAATGACAGCTTCAGCTTTTAGTTTGTGTTAGACATCTAAAAATACTCCTGTAGGGAAGAGAACTGAATATATTTTTAGTGCATTTTATAAAACTTCATTCTACTATCTATTTATAGGAAAAATCAAAATGGTATCTTTTTAACCCATTAATATTATGCAAGTGTTTATATATAAAAACATGCACCAGTGTATCAAAGTGTCTACAGTTGAACAACACTGTGTTGCTTATTTTTTTTTTTACACTAAAAGAAAACAGAGTTGTGGAGATGCTGCTGCTTAGTGTGTGAAATCTGTCCTGATGGTGGGAGAAAGAAAAATGGTAAATGAAATAGTGAAATGAAAGCTGTCTTAACGAACCACTTCATAGCCTGTGATGCGTCCTGTAGTGCTTGTATCTGTATGTATATATGTAT
>JAUBNY010000934.1:921724-931813 GCA_032275445.1 Crypturellus soui
TCTTTTTAAGAGGAGCGAATAGTGTCATTTTGATTCTTTTGAAATACAAGTAAGGGTCAAGAACAGGATCAAAAATGATCCTTTTGTGTGCGTAATAGACAGACCTGAAAACATTCCCTTTCCTGTTGCAGCCCAATGCCTAAAGCCATCAGTTCTCAGCTCTGCTCCCTAATTCCTCTCCACTCCTTTACTCCGTGCATCATCTTTTCTCATCGGCTCCTCTGCTCCCACATTAATGCTGGGCAAGATGCTGTTGCTCCTGAGAACTGACCTCTAATGGACTGGTCCCGGACCAGGTCCTGTCCTTAGCCAGCAGCCAATGCTGTCCCCCTTGGTGACACATCTCCACATCTCTCTCAGATGGGGATCAAGCCAAGAAGGCTCATGTCCGTGTCACGGTTCTCCCGTTAGGTTCCCACAAGCAGAGAGGCTTGAGGATGCACCACCAAAAAGAGCAGCCTGCAGCCAGTCTTTGGGCCTGGTAGTGAGGAGGAGATGGCGGACAACCTGCCAATGTGTCCTGGAGAAGAGGTGGCCTTCTGGCCTATGGGCTGTTCCCTTCTCCTGGTGGCTGTTCGATGTGGCCATGGGTGAGGACATATCTTCTGTCACACTTGGCACATGCTTTGAGGGGACACATGGGTACCAGCTCACATGGGAGCTGTGGGCAGCAGCTCCGGGTCATGGTGACCCCATATATATACGCTGTAGGAAGCTGCTGCCGTGGAGTTCTTGGCCCTGGGACATTGGGCAAGGGGCAACCTGGGTGGTCAGGGACTTGCTGGGCAGGGTGGTGGGAGCTCTGGAGAAACCTGCTCCTTGATTGCTCCCGCGCAGTGGGCAGGGGTGCATGAGAAAGGGGAATTATTCCACCTCGTGAGCAGCCGCAGAAAAGGGACGCGGATCAGCCCACCCAAACACCTTCGCCGCGTCCACGGGTGATGAATCCGGCAGCTGCGGCTCGAGGAGGAGCCCTGCAGCGACTCCCCCTCGGCCGCGCAGGGGCTGCTCTGCCCTCCCAGGGGCCATCGTGGGGCCATAAAACACAGTCCTGGGGGGTGTTTCAGCTCCATGTCAGACACCAGCCGGCTCTGGGGTCTCTGTGGCTCATGTGAAAGCGGGGTTAAAAGGCCCAGAATGTCCTTTTCTTTTCGGAGCTGCTTCAGACATTTCTCTCCCTCTTTCTTTTCTTTTTTTTTTTTCTTTGAGCAATTTCTATGTCAACTTCTCAGCTGTACTTGCATATGTGGTACATATGGAGGAAAAAAAAAAAAAAGAAACGTCTGGCGCCAAATGGGGTCTGCTGCAGCTTTTAACAGTCCTTTCCACTTACTATTAAAATGCTGCTTTTCCCGGTGAAAATGCTGCTTTATTGCTGCAAAAACACTTGCCAAAGACACGGCCCTTGGAGCATGGCCCTGGCGGAGAAAAAAACCTGGCACATGCTTGGTTGTGCCCAGCAATCCCAATTCTCGTTCAACCACCCTGTTTTGGGTGGTTCCAGGGGAAACCGGGGATGGAGTTGCAGTCATTGGGAAACCTCCTCTGCTGTCCGGAGATATCACCCATCCAACGTCATCCTTGGCGCTCCACGAGGGTTGCACCCTCTCTTAAGACTAGAGGGCTTAATTGCCATTTAAGACACTGAAATACTCAGGTACCAAAACCCAGTCTTTCAGCTCCGTAACGCCTATGAATAACATCCAGTTTAAGGGTTTAAGTAATTTTGCGTGATGTTACGAAGTTTTCTTAAATGAACGGGATACAGAATATGTGTGAAGTAAGCTCTGTTTTTGTTTTCTAGTTACTTTAATCATGTATATTTTTGCATTTCGCATTATAAAAATAGACATCAGCACTTATGCAATAGACAATGTTTGCCACTGCCCACATTCTCTCTCCTAAGCCCAAGTAAAATTTTATTGATTTTTTTTTTCCTGTAGTGACCCTTTGGTGAACAGCTGAACTTTTAGTTTTGGTCCTAGTCTACTAGCACACTTTTTTTTTTATGAGTTTTCCAAAAACAGAAAATGAAATTGGAAGCCAGATTTCAGTGGGAAAGCACCAGCTGCATTAGGAGGTGGTAGAACTGGTAACGATGCAGAAAGAAAACAGTGAGTTTCAGAGATTCAGACTTTTTTTTGTCAGCAATGCAAAAATTTTAAAACATTTTTTTGCTACTTTCAAAGTTCCATTCTGGGGAAAAGCAAAGCACCTCCTTTCTTCAGAGCAGTCTCTGGGAAACAGCGAGAAATCATATAGTCTGTCACCTTGGCCATACAGAAATTTCTGTGGCAACCACAGGCAAAGGCAGAGGTGAAAAATATCAGGCTGCAGTGGAATGGAATGACTGGCTGCTTTTGGAATATAACAAAATAACACAGGTGTCAAAGTGCCCGCCAGTGCCAACCCAAACAAGCGGCGGTCTGGTCTTAATTTTCATTACAGCTAGAAGGGTGTAGTTTCTAACTAAAATATGATTGCTTTCTGTAAAATTTAGCTTAGGTATCAAGATTTTTTTTTTCACTAAAAAATTAACAAGTCCAGGGATTTCTGAACTCATGTGCTTTGGCAAATGAGGTTGATTTTAATGGCATTAGCATTGATTGGACAAATGGGACTAATTTGCAGTATAGTAGATTCCAAATACGTTAAAAATGCTGGTGCTAAAGATTTATGAACACTCGGTTCATGCTGATGAAGTACCTGGTTGTTGCTACTTATAATTTAATACTAGTTCCCCTCAGATATATTTATTCATCCTGTGGACTTTGGGGGTAGGCACAGGAAAAGAAGGGGAAGGGAGCAAAGGGATTTAAAGAATGTGGACAGGGTCAGGAGCCGTACGTGCTAAAGAAACAACAAATTGCTTGAGGTCACAGACATTGTTCAGTTGCACTGAAAATGTCCAGTACTTTTGCCCTGGCTGATATCGTCAAGCAGATGTTTGGTTGTTTATTAAATGTGCAGATAAAGCTGAGTTTGCACAGTAATGATCATTGCTGCCCAGCTTGGCCTTTCCAGGAGCCATGTCAACAGGAGATGCTCCAAATATTGGGTTTTTCTTTGGTTAGATGCAGATGGTGCTCAGAAGAGGTTGGGTGAGATATAGAGGGCGGCAGGAAACTCCTTCCTCCCTCTTCTAAGTAAAAGAAGGAGGAGAAGGTGCGCGGCTTCCCTGCAGGAGGTGTCCTGAGGGGAGCAGTGCCTTCTGCCAGCAGGCTCCTGGCGAGGATTTTGGGTGCTCTCTGGAGGGCAATGCGCTGCTCGTGATGTGCCCGTGCTCCGTGCTGGCCCTGCACCACCACGGGGCAGATGTGCAGCTGGGAGCAAGTCATGATCGGACATCCCACCCTCTGGGACTGTAGATAAGAGCTGGCAGGGAGTGGTCTTGTTTTGTCTCCTTGGTCCATCCATGCCTACACAGGGCATACGGACTTCCCCTTGCCCACTGAGCATATCTGTGCAAAAGCAGGACTCTTTGAGCCCTGGATAGCAGCTAGGTCCTTTAGGAGTTCCCTGATTTCAAGGAGAGTTTTGCATCTAGATGCTTTTAATGGCTTGGCTCTTTGAGGTTTTGTTTTGTTTTGTTTTGTATACTGGAGTGGCAGTGGAAGGCATTGAGCAAGGCTGGTGGGCTCTCAGCTCCTCTGAGCACACCTCCACCAGCAGCAGACACTGAGGAATGGCCGTGTCTGGCTGTTGCTTGAAGCAGTGCTGCGGACTTGGCGGGAGCATCACGTACTCTTGGGCTACACTGCTGCTCCTGGAGAAACCTCTTGCCATGCGCTGTTGGATACACTGCTGATTTACTTAGGGGTGGTTCTGGGTTGATGAAGTATTTTGGCCTTGAAAGAGACCTTGCTCCTTGCTCAGTTACTACTGACTGATATTCTCTAGGTTTCTTATCTGACTTACTTGTTGGTAATTTTAGGGTTCTGGCATGAGGTAGCAACCCTAAATTGACAACATTTCTTAAGGCTTATCAAAATATGCACACAAAAAGCTCCCAAGAAGTGTCAGAAGAACAGTTGATTGGGTGAATAAAGTTCTTTTACTCCATGTAATGTTCCTGCAAAATTAGAGTTGCTGTTTCATATTGTACCATAAACAGTAGATAGCTCATTTGCCCATCTAAAGGCTGCTTTGCTCATGTTAACTCTGAACGACAAATATGTTCAGTCTTTACCAAAAGCTGATGTAATTCTTAGCCATTTTCTATCTATTTCCTGCATTTCTTGCTTTTCTCGCCCACTATTTTTATGCTCAGGGATTCTTGGCATTGCTTATTTGGGAACTTACTTAAAAATATGTAGCGGTCATTTAAACATCAACCCCAACAAAATTAATGATGTGACCTCATTTACCTCTGCTAGGATCTGTAATCTCAACTTCAGAGAGGCTAAGATCCTTTTGCAACATTTGCTGAAGTAAAGTCTAGAAGTGATGAAGCTAGCAAAACAGGGAGACACCAGTGAGGATAGAAATGGTCAGGGCCTTTTCCATTTCATCGCAGGCACCTTCTCCTGGTCTGCCTGCATGCTCTGCCTCAGTGGCTCTGCATTTTGCAAGAACAAGCATCAGTTTCAGCGGATTGACATGATGAATTAATCTTTGGCTCAATGAAACATTTTGAGGCCACTTGTCTCAAGAGCCAAGTGAGGTTTGCCCCACATCTGGAGCACCAAAGGTGAACATGCAATTACCTAATTTTCCGAATCTTCCAAAGTTGGACTTGTTAGGTGGGACAGATGTCCATCATTAAAAAAAGAATAGAATTTGGCTAGTTTTACAAAATAACTGTTCCAAAAACAAAGAATCTGTCTTTAGTTGAAATTCAGGAAACCTTGCCAAGTAAACTGATCTCCAAGTCATCAACCCCAAGGGAACAATGTGGAGAAAATATTTCTACCCGTTACCTAACAAGTAGGACTTGGAACATGGGAATTACATGAAGCCAGCTTACAAAAACTGCTTATGTATTAAACTTCATGTTTTTAAACATGAAGGTGTTTGCTCAGTGAGATTGTCAGATGTCAACGGGAGATTCATTTCCAGCAAAATTAACAGGAGTTAGGTAAGGCAACACTTCTAAAATGTGTGATAAGTAGATTCTCCCCTTTTCCGAGCTGACCTTTAAATGCTCAAGAATCTAAATCTCTAAAATCCCATTCCTAAAAAGTCAATTGCTTTTCAAAATGCTATTTGGGAACCTAAGGCATTTCTTTCAGAATGGCTTTTTGAAAAAAAATATTGCTGTATATCCCTTTAGACACTGCCCGTGACTGCTATGCAGAACTGTTGGGGAAGGGTTATGATATCCAAGGAAATCTGATTATCAATTTGCTGAGCATGTTCTTAGGCAGATGAAGTGCAAAGAGTAATTTTATTTAGCTTGAAGTATCTGGTAAACATAAAGGCAAAAAAGGCCCTGTAGTTGGACAGGCCTTATCTCAGTATCTTTATTTACATTTTCAGAGAACACTGACGCAATAGAGCTACCAAAAGAACTGCTTTCCATCAGCCTGGGAACAGAAACAAATTAGTCTTTAATGGTGTTGTGTGAAAACTATGGCAAATGTTATGTAAAACTGTGCAAACACAATGTTTGTGTTCTAGTTCCAGGTCATTTGGTGGGCAAAAAAAGAGACATTTTGTGTGAAATAGCCATGTAATAGTTTGCTATTATACAAGGAAAGGAGCTGCTAGATCAAACTAATGGTGACGTGCCCAGAACCAGCTGCTTCAAAGGAAAGTGCTAAAGTGCTAGACATCCCTGTATGGATAATTATGAAATAGTCTGACCATAGGGAAATTACTGCATAAATGACTTTAGTCCTAAAAGCCTATGTGTTTATATTTCTTCTGAAAATGGTTTTACTCCAATTTCCCAGAGATACAAGGCTTATGCAACCAGTGCACTGTCTGGCTGTGCAAATCTCAGACTTTCTCTGTTCTGACCATCCACTCTTCCCTGTCCAGCGACTGCTGCCGATGCCCCAGCTCCACCAGACTGAGCAGAGAAGTGGTTTCACAAATAGCTATTGGTTTCACAAATAGAGGTTTCAAGAAAGGCTGCACCATGGCGAGGCGAGACAGGTGGCTGTGCCACCTCAGGATGAACGTGCACCTCATTAGAAACCAGAGAAACCACACGGGAGAGCATCTTATATGTGCTCTGGCTGTGGGAAAAGCTTCAGCTATGGCTCTCCAGCATGAGATGCAAATCCTAGGGAGCTGCTGGCACTAGAGGCACCCCCTCTTTTTCCTATTGATTATAGCCTTGGGTATCCTCAGGATCTCATTCAAAGACTTGGTTCTTTGTGACTGAACATGTTCTCAGCTCTAAGAACAGCCAGGGGCAACGAGTGCTAGTTAAATAATGTGCAAATAAATAGGACCTTTCCTTTTGGTACCTGCTATCTACACATTGCGCTGTGACTCTTCCCATAAAGCAGCTCGGTTCAATTAGTGCCTCATGCCTTTTATGGGTCAGCAGGCTAATTTCTAGATTAATTATAAATAAGTTGAAAGCACTGTCTCTTCTCTTGGGGACTCTAGAATTAATTGTTTCAAGGTGTTGAAACCCTGCTTCTTTGCTTTGACCCTTCACTGAGTCAAGACCTTTACAGGAAGAATATATATATTTCTTCCCTCTTCTCAGACTAGGTAATGGCCCTCCCAGCTCACTGGGCAGCTACAGGCATGAATATGGAGGTGCTGAGTATCTTCAAAGCTTGGCCACATTCTCAAAGGACCTGGACTGCCATGTGCCAATTCGTTCCCCTTCCACTGCCAAATGCCACCTCTTGTACCATTTCTCCATAACTTTCACAGCAACGTGAGTTAAATGAAGCCTCCTAGGAGATCAGTGGTGGGGTCCTTGCTACAAGGGTTGCATTGGCTTAGATAATGTTCAGATATCAAAGCAAAGTTACTGTTGAAAATACTGAGGTAGAAAGATGGGTCCCTGAAAGTAGCAGGAGATATATCAATGAGTCTCCTGTAAAATTAAGTTGTTGGTATAATATAGTTAATGGGTAAATTTATTCATAGATGTTTTTGGCAAATTGTTGTGTTGGCAAATTCTCAGCGCCATCTCATTTCAATTGCAAACACCCATCTCTGCTTTTCATTAACACTAGTGCAAGGAAAGTATTGTTCCACGGAGCAGTATTTAGGAGACGCTTTGACACATCCACACCCCTTTGGCTTGCTTGCTTCTTAAGCAGAATAAGTAAAATAAAGTCGTCGTCATTTGGAAGCACAAATGATTTATAAGGTGAATTAACCTGTCAGGAACACTCAGGACTGGCAGAGTGTCATGTCTCACACGATGGATCAGAGTTCAAGGGCTTAACTGCAAACCTCAAGTACGTAGGAAACTGTAGTTCTGGAGTCTGGATAAACGTGACATTAATTGATCCAGTTTAGAACTCAGTTTGGGTACATTTCTCCTGATACGGGAAATCGTGGGCAACCCACTGGTGCTCCCCATGTGCGATCAGTGCCTTGAGGGACCTGCGTGCTGGAAGGCCCTGGCCATGGCCAACGGTGAAGGCACTCAGTGGAGAACCTCGTGAGCTCTTATGTTTAAAGGAAGGACTAATAGCAAGCCCGACTACCCGCGAGTAGGCGGCAATCCCACGCTACAGTACCAGGGATTGCAGCTCATGGAAACTTCACCTCAGCATGCAGGGAAACTGCAGGATGGGAGCCACGGCTGCGTGACTACAGCCGTTTGTTGCATGATGGTGCTGCTCATCCGAATTGCAGCCATCCTTCTTGTGCAGAAAGCTCTAGAAACAAAGTTCCTTCTTTTTTTTTTTTCTTTTTTTTTCTTCTTTTCTTTAAGTGTCTTCATAATAAAAAGAAACCCTAGCTATCAGAGCCACTACGACCTTAAAATTAAAAGGCCAAGTATTTCTCTCTGAGATTCCTCAACTCTAAAACAGACAGAGCTGTTCCTGTTGCTTTCTTCTGGAACAGGCTTCTGGGGAATTCCACCTGGTTTTTGTGAAGTGGCAAAGCCTTGTATGTTTTTGTTGGGACTACATGTTACGCTGCAATACTGTGCTGTTGCAGCTCCTCTGCCTGGCCCTATCAGAGCATTATTATTCGCTCTACCTTTTCTTTGAACTGCAGACGTTTCTGTGCATGTATACGTTATACTTTATGTCCCTGTCTTCTCTTCCGTGTCTACCACACATCCTTAACCCCCATTTCCACACTCCCACATAATCTACCCAAACGGTGATTTTTTGGCATTTGGAGGTGGTGTTAACAAGGATCAGATGCTGCCGCTGTTTGTGAAAGAGCTCGGTTTCCTTTCACCAGCTGTGGCATGTGCCGCTAAAAAAATCCAACAGTGTGGACATTACAGTGGAGTTCTTATATTTAGCAGGTGAAAAGTCAATACCCAACCTGTAATGGGATTTGCTCATGGAAAACCCCTTTGAGCTGTTTTTAGCAGCAGCGTATTAGTCACTCCTAGAAAGCTGCTGGGCCTTGTGGTTTGGATCGCGCCGCATGCGAGGACGGGCCGGGGGCTGCGCGGGGCTAGCGGCAGCTCCCGCCTCGGCCCAGGTGTTGAGTCGGAGCACATGGAGCACACGGGGCCCGGTTGTTTTAGGAAAACATGAGCTCACGTTGCAGACAGCTCGCTGCCCGGCTCAGCGGGCCGCGCGTTGGGCGTTGGGATGGGGCATCGCCGCGCGCCCGCTCAGAGGAACCACGCTGTTTTGGAGGGGCTGGAGCAGTGAGGAGGTGTGGGAGGTGCTGCTGGGAGGGATGGCAGGGGCTGGTCCTGCTGGTGCCACCTCCGAAAACGTTGGGCACCTGCCCGCACCGCAGCCTTGCCAGCAAACCGGGTGTGGAAGGGGCAGATCTGGGCACTGTGGAACGGGCTGTGCGGCTGCAGGTGGAAATGCCAGAATGAGCGAGGGTTAAGAAAGAGGCGTTTTCAGTGTCAGATGGAAATGATGTGAAGAGGAGACAGCGAGGAAGTGAGATCACGGAGTGAAGTCCGAGGAGTGGAGTCTGTCAGGGTATCAAAACAATGCCTGAAATCACGTTATACGAAGGTTAAGACGGTTCCTAAAAACAAAACAAACAAACAAATAAAAACCCCACTCCAAACCCAAACACACACACACAGGCTAGAAGAATAAATCACTTCAAAGCCCTCTGGCTCATAGGTCTGGGCCACCCACAGCGAGAGAGGTGGTTGCTGCTTGGCGGACGGTCCCGGACCTCCCGTGCCTCCCAGGCCGCTGATCCCGAGGATGAGCCCTGGGCTGTGACCCAGACGGTGCCGGCATCCGAGAGGAAGGAAGCCCCGGGCAGCAGCCGCCGGAGACGCGGTCTGCTGCACCTTTCCCAAAGGGCCACCAGCCCTTTCCTTCCTCTGGCGGCCGGAGCAACGTCCACAGCGTCACCGAAGCAAAAGTCTTGAAATAACACATAGTTGTGGCTTTTCTCGAGGTTTTTATCTATGAGGTTGTAAGAGCTTTAGTAGGGTAAGCGGAGCTGGGAATATTTTTTCTGCTGGGGAAAACACGTAGAGGCAACTCTGAGAGCAACTGGGAGAAATCCAATTTCACAGAATTGACAGGAGTTTCTACAGAGCAAAGTAAATGCATCAGAAAAGACATGCCATTCCATTTAGGTAGCCTCTACTGAAACACCGCAACATTTTGCTTGGAGAACTTTCAGGGCCTAGGTACCCTCACTTTGAATTATCTGTGGTAATAAAACATGAAAAGGGAGAGGGGGAAAAAAAAGGAAAAAAAAAAGTAGGCTGAAAAGAGAGGTTTTTTGATACAAAGAGGTGGAGAAGAAAAGGGCTTCAGCTTCACTTTCACTCCCGAATTGCTCCAGGGGTGCAATGGGGTCTTAAATCCAGCCAGGAAAAGATGCAAGGCCTGGGTAGCCTCCTGCCAAGGACTTTGCCTCAGGGAGGCCATGGTTATATCTAGACCAGAAGCAGCTCTCCATGTTGGCCAAAAGCACATGGAAAGGCCCAGTGCAGCGTTAGAGAGGTCTCTCCTCTGGTTCCATTTTGTGGTCCCTGTAATAACCTTTCAGAGG
>JAUBNY010000934.1:1009100-1020925 GCA_032275445.1 Crypturellus soui
GTTTCACCAGAGAAAAGGCTGCCTCTTTCCTGGAGAATAAGACCAGTCACATTTTCTGGAATACCCAAGGTAGAAAATACCTGAAACTTGACAAGTTTTCTGTCTTCACCACAACCATTTGTTTGGATATGACAAGCTGTGGGGAGCAAGCAGGCATGGTGAGTCTCTGTTTCCTCCGGAGAAAAGGGAGCGGGATGTATCAAACAGCAGCTGGCAACACGATGCTTCACCCCGTGGCTGGCTCTTGGCAAGGATTTCATGTATGTGGTTGGAGCAAGTGGCTCATGAGACCCCGCTGGAAAGGAGTTGCTGTTTACAGAGAAAATCATCCTGACTTGGTGAGCATGAGTGTGTCTGTGTGCGCGCGCGGGCAACGCTCATGACGGATATCACATTAGCAGAGCACTTTCGGCACTGCCCGTAGAAACACAGACGTGTCAAAAGCCGCGATCCAGAGGGAACACGTCAAAAGCCCACCAAATGACCTCTAGCAGCTGGAAAACGAGAAATTAACAGGGATGTGGGAGAGAGCTTGTTTGTCATCACAAGGCTTACGCGGTTATGAGAAAAACCTACAGAGATGGAGGGATATGGAGGAAATTTCCATCACACAGGGCACAGGAGTCAGATGACCAGCAAATGTATGTGGTATTTCAAGAGTGCTAGACAAAATCCTGGAGGGGTGTTTGCCTCAGAAATGTTCCTGACTGTATAAGAGCTCTGTTCTGTGCAAGATCAAATGTGGAGGAATCACAGCAGTGGTCACCTTTGCCAAGGGTCCACACACGATGTCCTCATCGTGGGGATATCCCAGCCCAGCCAGGAGCAGGAAAGTGCAGCAGTGTCGTATGAAGGCAATGTGCTCGCCAGCATGGAGGGGCATTGAAAAAGGCTGCTGACGGCAGAGGAGCCTGCAGAAGTAGTCCAGGTTATACGGTTAGCTTTCTGAGAGCTAAAACTAGTTGGATCCCACCCATGAACAGAAATGTGAAAACAGACCCTTTAACATGGCTGATAATGGCATAATGAGATCCAGCGGTTGAAAGTGGAAGGCAGGCAAATTTAGACTAGATACAAGGCACATTTGTTAACCACAGAGTTCATTAACCACTGGGAAGATTTATCCAAATTTGTGGTTGATTCTCCCGTTTCTGGCAATTTCAAAATCAAGATTGTATTGCTTTTTCAAAAGAGATGTTCTTTGCTTCAAGCAAAAGTGAATGTAGGAAATTTCCCTTGCACCAGTCTGATAGAATTTAGGCTAGAAATTACTGCTAGGCATGTAGAATTGGAGGATTAAATTGAAAAATATCTATGCTGCAGAGGATAGATTTTCCGTGTTCTGCATATGTTGTTAGCACTGCAAAGGTGCAATACCAGGAACCTAATCTGTTGTATATCTCAGCATACAGATCTAGACAGAACTCATTTACAGCAGTATGGGGCTTGGGTCAGAGCACTGATGAAACATGATATTAGTTTAAGCTTCAATTTCTAACGGCAGCCTAAAAACTCTCAAACACCAGCTTGGTTTCACTGTAATTGTGTAATGATGATCTCCTTATGAACATGCCTCGCATCCATTTTCTTGTGTAACGGAGGAGCGTAACGCTATCTCATGGCACAGACTCAGCGTCCCCCTCGCTCTTCCGTATCACAGCGGGATTCTGTGGGGATCTGCAGATGGGAATGTGCTCAGAACAGTTTTCCTTCTGCCACAGCTCCTTAAATCGGTGTTTCCTCAAATACCATTAACAATAGCAAAGAATTCTAAAGAACAAAGTCAGCAAAAATAACGCCTCCCCCTATACAATTTGTGCTGTTTTTTTTTTTAATCCTGGACTCACAGATGTGTAAAAAACTTTTTTTTTAAGGTGCTGAAAGGCATTGCAAAGAAACAAGTAACCGTCAAAGCAAGTCTTGTTTTAGCTGGTATTTGTAAGGGGGAGGGGAACCAGAGACCTTTGAGCATAGGAGTAAAACAAACCACAGACAGGCTTAAATACTCCTCCTAGTTACTTATTGAAAGGTAGTTCTTCACGGATTGCAGTTAATCATACAGCTAAATCAGTAACTGCTGTTACTGATAAGCATTTGCTCATGAAACACACTCTGTGTTAGCTAACATCCAACTGCTGCCAAGATGTGCATCCCAAATCAAGATTTAAGTTGACACCAGGGTTAATAAAATGCAAAATAAAGTTTATTAGTTGAGTTATTAGAATTGTGATGATCTGAAAACACAAATAGTGTTTATGGAAAGTGGCCACATCTCCTGTTAAGCCATTTGGAAAGACTTTCTTGGTTCAAAAGCCTTTCTTTTTCAGGTCTAAAATGGGATGAGGTTTAGCTACATTTAGGGTACTTAGGTCACGTACTGTGATAGAGAACTGAACTTGGCTTGGCTTACTTGGTTGGCGTGTGTCTTAGGTACATGATATCTGTACATGGTTTACATAAATTATATGCAAGAGTTTATGTATTTTCCCTACTGCTACAGTTGTAGCAGTATCAGGCAACAAATCTTGATACTGTAAAATAGGAACTGGTGAGACTACAAACCTTCACAATTTCTGATGCAAATATATACAAATACCATACAAACTGCCATACAAATATATGGCAAGGAGTCTCTGAAAGGTCAGTCAATGTTCATAGTCCATTTAACTGGGAACTGCAAATTCCCCTACACATTACTGAAGTGCTATTCCAAGAAGCACCTGAAAAATCCCCAGTTTTTAAAGTAAATAAACCAAAACATCTATATCAATAAGCCAAGTTAATCATTAAACTCAAGTAACACCAAAGAGCTTAAACAATAACAGCTGTCCCAGTAAGTGTGGGTTTACCTTGTGTGAATGGTCATGGACTATAGGCAGAGGGACATCCCAAAGTGTTTTCGTGCTTCCTTTGCTTGCTCTCCAGATCTGAGGACTACTTCATGAAGATCATTCACTGTTCTTATCACTCCATACTGTCATCTGAGCAATTCCAGTGTTGTAAGCAGGATCTAGCTCCTGAAAACAAGTAAACACATATGTCACTTTATGCTGCGAGATCCATTGACCTGGACCTGCAGAATGAGAGGATGTACCCAATCCATTTGAACAAAAAATATACCACATCCTATTGGCATATACATGCTATGGGCAATAGTGGTTTTTAGCAGATTTAACCAACTTCCACTTTTTGTCATCTCTTTGTACTGTTATGATATATCAAATACAAGACATTCAGCCAAACCTTAGACCAGTGGAAGTCTAGGCAAATTATTTTAGCAATATTGCTGCTGTGAAGGAGTCCCGAGGACAAAGCAATCTGAAAGACAAATAAACCTGTGGCACGAAGCGATTAGACAAGGATCGGTGCCATAGCCACAAGAAGGGTTTCGTCATCCTGACACAGCCCCACTGAACCCTTGACCAATAAGTTCCAGGCTTACTTGTTGTTTTCACCAAAGAGTTCAAAAATATCTGGGAAACTTAAGCTCTGTGGTAGACATCTGAGTCAAGTACTTGCCACATGACCGTGACACTCACTGATCTTTGGTTTGCTCAAATTTAATAACTCTTCAGTATATTACACGCATTATGGAAATATTGTAACCTAAGATGGGTTGGCACCACATCATGTTGTTATAAAAGAGAGGACTGTAATTCTTCCAGCATAGATGGTGGTCTCTTGGACTATCCTTTTATAATGTAGATTTGTGGGTCTCTGACCACAGAAATTATTCTGACGGAATATGTGACCATCCTTGGCCAGGTCTATATACTTTCCTTTCCCATCAGAAGGATTGAATACTAAGGGATTTACTTTCTATGTGAATTGATCAACCTTATTTCCCGTGTTCTACAAAGCTTGGGAAAAACTGTCAAGGTTTTAGAGTACATGAGTTGGAAAAAAAAATAGCAGGGGAATTGTGGGTTTAGTGAAAGAAATCCTGCTTCCAGACTGGTGAGCCCTGCTGCATCTGAGAACCCAGAAACATGAATGCCACGAAGTTGCATCCTCATAGATGATCGGTCTGACCTGACTGATCCCCTTTGTTGGGACTTTCAGTGGTGTGCAGTTTTATCCTGTCCCTTTCCCTGCACATCTTGTTAGTGGATGATATTGCAACCAATGTAGAAGTCTACAGAAGACAGGAAGACTGAAAGGTCCCTGAAGATGCCCCTTTTCACCATCATTATTCTGGAAAAGGAACAAACTCAGAGTCTTTTGGTAATTTCATTTAAGACAAGACAGGTAGAAGTATCTCAGGGCATCTGTAATAGGAGTATCTCAAAGGAAGAAAGAGTCAATATTTTGGTTGCTAGTATTTATCGTGTCTATCTATCTATGTTATCTACCTCACAATATCATATCACCACAGATTTATTTATTACGCTAGGTTAACACTAAATAAAAGGCAGATACTGTTGTGTAGTAACTACCACATAATAAAAAACCACCACCACAACCCTCCCCCCCCAAAAAAAAAGATAAAGAAGAACTCATTTCTACCTCTACTAAAGTGAAACATAGAAAGTCACTTATTTCCAAGCCATCTACAGCAAGTGCCTGATTTAGATGCCTCAGTGACTGCAGCTCTTAAGTCCATAAGAGGAATGAGTTTCTGAGCACGTAGGCAGACAGCTCCCAGCTCTCTGTACTGCCAGCAGACACAGGTACCAGGGGTACAAACAAGGGGCAGCATCACTTGCCAAAACCAGGATGAAGAATGAATGCTGCTTGCTGTATCTTTACCAAAAAGCCAACTAAACACCTTCAAGTTTACATTTCTGCAACTGTTAATTCTGTGAATTTGGCAGAGGAAGGAAAAACAAAAAGCAAGTCGAATGATCTGACTCTGGCACACTGTCAGAAAAGTGAGATGTGCCTCGGCTGAAAGCTCTTTCCAGCAGACATTAACATATGGGCAGCTATCAGCTGGGCTCCTCCAGTCTGTCAACCAAAGAGGAGACGACCAGACAGCAGAATATGGGGAGCTCTGAATCACCAGTCACCAGCAGCCTCATGAGCAATGTCCCATGAAGGGCCGTGAAGATGATGAAGGGATTGGAGCATCTGTCACACGAGAAGCAGCTGAGGCAGCTAGGACTGTTCAGTCTGGGGAAGAGAAGGCTCAGGGGGATCTTACAAACATGTACAAATACCTGATGGAGGAGAAGACAGAGTCAGCCTCCTTCCAGAGGCACCCAGTAGCAGGACAAGAGGTAATGGGAACAAACTGAATTACAGAAAACTCCATTCAAACATAAGGAAAAAAACTTTTACTAGTTATCAAATACTGGCAGGGTTTCCCAAGGAAGCTGCAGAGTCTCCATCTTTGGAGATAACCAAACACGACTGGATACAGTCCTGAGCAACCTGCTGCAGATGACCCTGCTCTGAGCAGTGGTTTGGACCGAGTGATCTCCAGGGGTCGCTCCCAAACTCGGCCGTGCCGTATTGTGTGAATTGGAGCCCAGGAGATACTTGTGGACAGTTGGAAACTTGCAGAGAAAACCAGCATGCCATAACCAAACTGCCAGTGGTTGAGTGTGTGCACCCAAATCGAGGAGAAGGTGTCTCCTTCAGTTCTCCACTTGCCTTCAGGATTGTGGAGAATGTTTTTTTATTTGTTTGATTCTTTTTTCTCTCTACTCTCCCGTTGTGGCTGCCTTCCTCTTACAACCTGTTGGTTCCAGCAATCAGCAGTCAGTTAGCGTGTGCACCCCGCATTTTGCACTCTCCCTTCTGCAGAAGTCCCTTCCCAGGAGAGCCCAATCCTGGTGCAGGTAGGAGCTGAGGGCTTTGCCTTTCCCGCTGCCACAGCAGGGTCCCAGCCTGCTGTCCCTACAGGCAGTGCAAAGGAGCAGGCAGTTTGCTTCCTGCTATTTTATTTCACTGGTCGGCTATGCAAACAGGAAAATGAACCAGCCACCCAAGAGAAGAAGGTTTCCCTGAGGGGGAATGAGGGAAGCTGTGGACAGAGGCTCCCGTCCTTCTTGCCGATTGCGAGATCAGGCCTAACGCAGCACTAACAAGCACAGCAGCAGCGGCACAGGTTCACATCAGCTCACAGCATTGCCACTGCTGCCGTTCATTAGCTCCTCTGAAATGCAAACAATGTAAATAAGGCCGACACAAGAAGGGTCATTGCGCTTGGTCAGATAATTAATGGTGTTTTGGACGCACTAAAGCCGTTATCAAAAAGCAGCCAGGACATGGTAGGAAGGAAGTGCCCTTCCAGAGATGTCACAAATAGCCTCGCATGCATACAAACGTCTGCGTGCTCGAGCTTGGCAGAAAGCAATTCAGTAGGAACAACTGCTCATCAGTGGAGGCGTGCTGCAAAAACAGCGTCTTGCTTAGACTGCCTGAAAAGTTGCTTTGATGCAATTTGCTGCTTTTACTCCTTTGCAGTTTTCCATTCTGCATCTTGTTTAGCTTGGGGTGGGGATTAATGACAAGTGCCTGTAGCCAGCTAAATGGCCTTGCTGGCAGACTCGTGAGGAAGCTGCAGGGATCAGTACACAGAGCTGGAAGCGCGGGCGGCCTTTTTTTCTCTGCATGTGCAAAGGAAGTAAGGAGAGCAGCAGTCAGCCCTGCACAGACAGGGGAGATATTTCACAGAAAATAACAGACGGCTTCAGGGTCATACTCCCCTTACAAAAAAGGTATCTTGAAAAATGGATGCTTTGAGCTAATTTGGCTCATTCTTTCGCTGTGCTGTGGTAAAGGTTAAAAAGCAGATTGGAAAAAGAAAAGACATTTGTTTGTGTATGTGTTTGTGCTCTTTATTTCGGAGGACAGTGAGTAATAGAAAGTCTGAGACCTCTGAAACAACAGGTATAGGGTTTCATTCATCCATAATTAGCGATCCGCACTTGCCAGTATAATCCAGGACAAATCCACACATGCACCAGGAAGGTATCAAAGCAGGGAATCCCCTAATGGACTGCAACACTGGGGTGACTGCATAGATGCTTGCCGTGCCTCATGTCCACGGCCATCACCCCGTGCACCTCCTCTGTGCCCACAGCCCACCCTGACCAAAGGCCGGAGCTTTCCCTTGCCACGTCTCCCACCACGGCTACCGGAGCACAAAACTGTGGCAGCAAAATCATTGCAGGTGGGGACTGGGAAGGACCTGAGCTGTCAAACTGGGCAAAATACATAGGAACGGAACATTATCTCAGCCTGTCTGTGCTTGTCCCATGGAAGTAACTGGAGCAGTTTCTAGATGGAGGCACCAGCGAACAGTGGAGACCAGCCTTGCATGAGCCACTTCTTCACATTTTATCCTTACCAGACCTCTCTCTCTTATTTGATTATGGCTTTGCTGACTGGCCCATCGCTGCCTGTCTGCCTACTCTTAAACATGATTTTCCTTTTTATTGATTTAATAGCCACCGCATATAAGCGTTTCCTACATTTGTTTTTCTCTAGTTAGCTGATAATTGTATTGATTTTTTAAAAATTGAATTGATTAACAGATTTTATCAAATGCATTGGGAACCCATCCACTCATTCATGGCTCCTTTGATTTTCAGCCTGCTCCTTTCAGTCCTCTGCTGTCCACTTCTGTCTTTCACCCAACAGCTTAACACGCAGTAATATCGCACTGCTGTCCACTTTCTTACCTTGTGAAGTCCAAACAACTCTTCTACCCCTCCAATAGATATTTCTAATTGTCTCACTCACACTTTCTTCTTCATTCTCTTTCTTCTTTTTTTTGTTTTTCTAAAGATAAAAGTTCTCTCTCTATCTCTGTTAAAATGTATGGATTGAATGGGCCTTGCAAGAGTCTGTCTGGGATCACTTTTGCTAAGTACTATCATTAACAAAATAGATGTTCAGTAACAAAATAGACGACGGACTAGGAAGGGCACTTATTAACTCTGGAAACTAAAGTGATAGCAAGTATTTTAAAGAAAACAAAATTCAGAATGATCATAACAAATTGGAGAGATGGTCTGAACGAAGTGTACCTCAGGTACAAAAGGTCTTAGGCTAGAATAATCAACCGTCTTAGGGGAAAACTGCTTCTGGAGAGGAAAACTTAAAGGTGGATCAGCTGATGACCAGGAGTCCAAGTGGTTATGCGGTTGCAAAAAAAAAAAAAAAACCAACCAGCCAGCCAAACAAAAACGGGGCTCTCATCATACTATGATAACCTGGGAAGCGCATAGCTTGCAAGACACATGAAGTAATCTTTCTGCTCAGCTTATTGGTATGGCAACAGGTGGAACGCTTAAGCGTTATATTTTAAGAAATCCTGGAGAAGAGCCAGGGGACACTAAGTCTTTATACACTTAGAAGATTGCTAAAAATGAGACATAACCAATCTGTTCTCCTCCTCCAGTTTGGGAAAGAATAAGTGATAATAGGGAGGTTCAACATCAGCTCTGAGAAAAGCATGTTAATGAAGTGGAGAGTGACCTACTTCATGAGGTCTGGTAAGATCCTAGAGCATCTTCTACTGGAAGTCTTAGAACAGAGGATAGACATCCATCTGTGTGAGACGATCCTGACAGGGTGGGCCCTGCTCTGGTTTCTCAAGGCCTTTTCCAGTTCTGAAGTCTGCTTCCTGTCTCAGACACGAACCTGCATCCTCTGCTCTTACCTCTGTCCTTCTTGTCTGACGCTGTCTGACCTCCCTCCAGACTCACCCATTCTTTTGCTAGAGCACCCTTGCCAGATTTTAGCAGATCACAGATGCCCAACTTCATTTTCCCCTCTTTTCCTTGCCCCTTTCTCTGCTCCACTGCCTCTTTCCCTGGGTTTCCCCTCCCTCTTCCCCTTCCACTCGCAGTGATTCTCCATGCTGCCTTCCAGAGCATTTGGGAGCCCCTCGCTTCTCCCCTATCTGCAGACAGACCAGCCAGGAGAAGGTGGATGCAGTCGTTCATGGTGCTGCTCGCACAACAAGGAGCTGGATGAGAAATCTCTGCTCTCAGATCTCTGCATCATTTTCCCATCGTTTTTTGTCTGTTTGCAGATTAGTGCTTTGGTTACGTTATGTTAAAAACCGACAAGTCATTTACCCAGCTTTGGAGGACCTTTCCTTGTTTGCTTGCTTTTGAAGAGGACTTTACTTCTGCAGAGCTCTGAGCTGGATGACCGGCCTGGAAGGGCTGCATGTTTTAATACAATCTCCATCACACTTGCCTCATGTTTTAGAATTTTCTCCGTTCTTTTTAATTTTTCCACATGTGCCTCCAACCCAGCCCAAGCCCAAAAGACTTCAATTCTGAGAAGTGTTTTCGAGCACACAATAGTGAAGGACGGGGCTTAAAATTAAGCCAAACGAGCAAACATGCCCATAAAAGGAGTGCACAGTAGGCCAAAACCATGTGTACAATTGCAAATCTGTCCTGGGATTTTCATTCCAGTAAGAAACCCATTTGAGATTTGCTCTTGCAGTTTACACTCTCATCAGAAAACAAGCCCGTGGAGAGCGTGATGCAGCAGTTACCATAGCAGCCAGCACAAGAGGAGCCCATTAAGTGATCACAGTCCCGGCTCAAAGTGAATTACCAGGCAGCAGGTGAACTTTTGCACCTGTAAAAACGCCTCCTGGGGCCCATAAGCTGTCATGTGCAGTGGAACAACAGAATGCCGATACGTTGCGATGATTTGCTGCTGCATTGTTATCCTTAATTATGCCAGTGGTGATTTTTTAAGAAGCACTGTACATGCATTTCCTTTTTCCTGTCAGTTTTCTTTTTTTTTTCCTCTAAGCCAAAAAAAGGAGACCATAAGGCAGTGTTCTCAAGTCAGTAACTAATGAAATGCATTTCAGGCCTCTCCGCATTCTGCCACAATTAGATTGTCAACCATCTCAGGAGAGATGCTATTATCTGCGTGGGTGTGCAAAACGATCTATCGCTATTAATCATTTCTATTATGGTAGCAGGTAGTGCTCCAAACAGATCAACACCTCATTAGAACGACTGTTATTCACACATGGAAGTTGACATGATGCCCTTGTATGCTCAGGACATAAGGAACATATAAACAGAGCTGGAAGGCTGAGAATCATTATATTAAATGCGCTTAAAATATTGCTTTAGGTATTTATAAGCACATCCTTAAAAATAGCCATACTTTCCCCATCCCCCTTTTGCTGCTTTTCTCGGCTGAGCTATGTAAATTTATGCTGACAAAAAAATGAGAATGCAGAAGTAAAATCAAGCTGTTAAACATGGCAAACCATTTTCACGCCCTCAAACATTTTGCAGGCTCTTTTTAACTTCCCAAAGGCTACAAGTAGGCTGTGCAATCCAAATCACAGTGGAGGTAGAAAGTGAGGCTGCCCCTTGTGTTTCAGTCTCAGCCGTATCAAGATGCAGAAATATGGGAGTTTCTCCATCAACTCCTTGCTAGTGCCCATACCTAGTGATTGTAGGAAGCCAGATGAGGCTTTCCCATCCTCCTCATTCCTCTCTTGCGATCCGCAGGGTTATTTTCATTTCTCTAAAACCCAGGACTGTGGAGGACTGAACTGCAATGAAAATGTTGAGGTTCCCCCGAGGCTGGTGGAGGCTGCAGCTTAGCTTGGAAACTAAGATAAGGATTGTTCTTATGTGCCCCACCGCTGATCATGGAAGACCTTGGGAACATCCTGACATATCTTGGTTCTTAAGTTAGCCACCAAAACCAACATGAACAACAACACTGATCTCTTGTGGGTGGGGAGAAAGCGCAGTGAGATCCCAGGAGCACAGGACTGTCACTGATCCACAGGGAAAAGGCTAGCGTGGAGAAAGCATGCTGCCTTCCTCAATATTGTCTCACAAACCCGGCCCTTTAGAGAGCCCAGGGCATGGTCTGCGCTCCCCATGGCCTGCGCTGTGGTGGAGAGGAGCCGGTCCCACACATGTCGTCTCCAGACCTTGCACGGTTTCTCCTTTCTGTCTCCGTACAGTACAGCTGTGTCTTATTCATAGCAACTGCTGACAAGCCTATTTGCACCTTTCCCAAAAGGCAAGCGTAGCTGTGGACATCGACATCTCGACCCGCAAAGGATGCATTTGAGCTTGCAAAAACAGAAGAACGCGGTAAAAATAGCAAGATTATTTAACTCAACCTTGGTGCTCTTCCAAAAAAGTCATTTAAAGCCTTAAAACCCCTCCACACTTTGACTACCGTAATGGGCACATGAAAAGCTATTAAAAACTTCCTGTGAAGAAAGGTAATGAGAGCACTGCACTAGCTGGGGGGAGAGGGTTCAGACGGAGCCTGACCTCGGCAAGGGATCCTCTGCTTCCTGTTTGCTGCCCGAGTACAATGAGACTTGGACTTGGGCTCCACCTTCCAGCATCTAGGGCTAAAAATGTAACAATGACCTTGTGACACAAAGGACCTGTCTCCTGCAGAGGCAGAATTTGGATCTAACAGCAAGGCGCAAATTCTCTCGAGTCTGAGGCATAACTAATTCTGAGTAGGTGGGTGGCTTTTGTTGTGGTTGTTCTTTTTTTGTTTTGTCTTTCTATTTTTAGGATGACAGACCTGGGATGACTTCATTAGGATTAGGATAGAATTATGCAGCTGTTTGTTTTAAATTATTATAACCATATATTTAAGGCCCTTGTCACCATGGTTACCCAGATGCTGGCGTCTGAGGTGCCTGAGCTGAGACGTGGCTGAGAGGGAACGTGGGGCTGGCTGCGTGGGAGCCTCTATGGGTGTCTAATCCATACATTTTTCTTGTCTTAAAAGTGCTGAGTTTTAGCTCCATGAGTGAGTAGGTAATGGCCCACATTAAATCCATGCTCAAATGTCACCAAACTGACCACTTGAAGGTCTTCAGAAAGCTCTTGCTTTCTGAGAGA
>JAUBNY010000934.1:1102587-1126082 GCA_032275445.1 Crypturellus soui
GATTCTCCACTTAGAGATGGAAAATAATGGCCTTTTCTTTTTATCATGCCCTTCCTAAATTTTTCATGTTTTCTTTACACCAGAATTACAGTGTCTTTTTAGCAAGGACTTTTGAAAGAAATTCTCTCCACATGTGTTTGGAGACTCAACATTATTATTATTAGTTTATGAGCTAGGTAATTCAATGTAAAAAAAAAAAAAAAGAACAGTAACTGTGCTAACTGTGCTAACTAATGATTTGTCTTTTCAGAGCTAAAGCCTTTGGTGTTTCTGCTCATTCTGACATGTTCTCCAGCTTTCATGGTTCTACTCTAACCTGTAAATAGTGTTTTTCCAAACAGAACTGCTGTCATTTCCAAGCAGGAATGAACATTCCCAAGGTTTATAAATAGTCTCGAGTTACTGTGTTTTAATACACTGTTCATCATCTCAACTGTGGAAACTAGCATAGGTGCAAGATCATTTTACATCCTGCAAAGTGAAATGCCTCAGTTTAAAATCATGTTTAGCGTGAGATGGGCTAAAAGCAGGTGCATGGGCACTTATGATGTTTTGGCTGACAGAGTAAATTGCAAAAGAAGCAACTCAGCTTCTTTTGATCGCAGGCTTTTAATCCACAAGGGAAGAGATTTAAGAGAAGGGCACTGACAGACAAGCTCTGGCAGGGCCTGAAGATCACGTGGCATTACTGACCCCACAGCAGAAAGAGCAGAGGCAAACACACCTTATTCACTCCATTGCTAGGCCAAGCAGTGCCCATAAAGTGAGTTCACACTTAAATACTAAGGCGTGACAGACTAAATAGTGAGGGCAGTGATTTTCTACCCAGTACAGCAAGATATGCCTGCCTACATTTGGCATAGCTCAGTAATACACACACATACTGTGCATTAACATGCTTGATGGCATTAATTTGTTCAGCCTGAACCCCTACTGGAACTTAAACCCTAATCTGAACCCATCTGTAGCAGAAGCTGGGGGTGATGAAAGTAAGAGAAGGTTTTCAAAGAGGAATGAAAGTGAAACAATTCTTATTCTAAAGGCCTGATGTACTGTAAAAAAAAAAGAAAAAGGAATAATAAATATTATTTCTAAAGAAGAGGTAGAATTGTGAGAAGAAATAATTTTTGGTAGATGGCTATATTCACAAGGTAACATAATCAGAACCACTCTTGTCTATGTAACACCAGTCACAGTTAAAAGAAAGGTTTAACAAAAATCTATTTTCTTAAAATGACAAGGATGGAAAGGCTCTGAATCACAGTCCAGCAAAATGAAAAATAGATTACACTTTAAGCACAGATGTAGGGATACCTTTGCAGATGATTGTACTGGCAAAAGTGGGAGCGTGGGCAGTACAATGCTCTGCAAAATGCTGTTTGAAAAAACAGTTACAAGGATGGAAGGCCAGAGTAAGTAAGCACTGACCTCTAGTGGGTAAAGCACTCTAGAATTTGTAAAGCTGTTTGGATTCAAAAATAGAAAGTATCGCCTACAAACAGTCCTCTCATGCTTGGGAACTCTGCAAGCTAGTCAACAGTTTTTGACCTGAAAACAAAGGACTGAACTGTAAGAAGGTTCCCACTGTTTTTGTGTCAGAAACAGTCATATCCATGGAAATGTCTACAGATGAGTTTTCTATAGAAGCATAAGAAAACTGGGCACATTTTTTTCTCCTTTTAAGCAAAACGGATAAGTCAAGTTAAATTCATATTCTTTTAAAGATGTTTACCAAATAACTGAGGACTGTTCAGACAGTCTCAATGGTGATTAACAAAGACACAACAGTTTAATGAAAATTACTAAAGGAACAAAAGCATAGATGTCATGTCATACAAAAGAGTCTTAATCCTATCCTTCATACAACTGAAAAAAATACAGGGTGAGGGTTTTAGGCTTGCATCTCAGTTATATAACTTGTTATTTTTCTATAGGGAAAGCCCTGTAAGTGTTTTAAACTATTTCAAAGTATGAAAACAAGTCCAAGCACATCATTCTATGTGGCTAATCTTCAATTGAAATTACCAAAGTTGAGTGTACCCAAACAATTAACATGCAATGCAGGTTTCCTTTCCTATATCAGTGTATCATACTGAAGCTAATGAAGACTTTGGCTTTTGTGCTTTCACACATCTTACACATTTTTTGCTTTCACACATCTCACACATCTTAAGGCACTCAGGCTTCTGGGAAATATTTGGTCAAGGAGGCAAGACAGGAGGAGCTGGCATCTGATATTTCAGAACAGTTTGGTCACTGATGGAGATTGTCCTTGTTCCTTTAGTTCATGTCCCACAAGGATATATACTCCAGATATTTCTTCTTGTCTCAGAATGGCAGGGAGAGAAAGAGAGACCTGTGAAGTGCTTACTGAACATCCATTAAAGGAAGGATGAAGCCTGCCAGGCAATTGTCCAAATTTGATTCAAGAGTAAGATACTCAACTCAGCCTTTGATTGATATGAAACCAATCTGTGTCCCAAAGTTAGGACCATCACGAAAGTGAGAGTAAAACTTATCAGGGTTGCATGCGGTACAGAAAGTGACATTTTGATTCTGGTCTGTGACAGAATCATCCTGGATGTTCTCGGGAAGAATTCCACCAGTCTCAAGAAGAATCCTTAAAGAAAGGAAGAGAAACAGAAAACAATGGATCTGTATATCTTCATATTCCTTCAGGCACTCAAATACCATCTAAATAATGGTAATTATAATATTGTAATTGAGACTTGTACTCGCTTGGGGGATTTCTTTTTTTTTTTTTTTAATAGACTAAAATTATTGCTTTTGTGCAAGTAGTAAGAATCTATTTAATTTGAACAGTTGTCTACAGTCTAGAAAATACTTTTAAAGCATAAAAGTAAAATAATAGTTGAAACCCAGCAAAGGTGAGTCGATAGTATTCTTTCAAAGCTTAATCTGCAAAGTGATGGAAAGTACTGTATTGCTCACCATACTATTGCTGGATAATATTCTATAGTGTTATCTCATAAAAATGCATACAGTAGACTTACCGTGTTGCTCTTCTAAGGTCAATATATGGACTCTCAGAGTCAAATAGTCTCACACACTTTGGATCAATTCTGTGAAATTCTTTAGCTGATTCCTGGGGAAGCTTATAGCAGCAAGGTCCTACAGATGGGCCCAGCACCACAAGGATGTCTTTCACATTACAGCCATATTCAGATACCATAGCATTTACTGTGGCCATAGAAACTCCTAACAAAGTGCCTTTCCATCCTGAGAGAAAAGAGAAGTTAAAAATTAAAAATTAAATAGATTGCATAAATTTTCTCTTGCAGCTAAAATATACACCATTATTAAGGACACAAAAGGACACACACAGCACAAATAATAATACACATGTATTGTTTAACTAACATCTGACAGTTAAAGACTTACACCATTTTAGAGAGCTGGAAACTAAAGATAAGATTAGGATTCCAGAATTCCTTCTTTCCGATATTTTGGCAGTTAGAACATACACTATTGTTTGTCCTGCACTGAAACATCTCAATGTGAATATGACATAATAGAAATATATTCCAAGCAGAAACATATTTTTATAAAAGGATGAGGGTTTTGTGCAATTTCCGCCCAACCCCTCCCCCCCCCCCCAAAAAAAAAGGCAGCTACACTCTCTAGTTTTATGATGTTTGATCATAGGAAATGCAAACCGCCTTTGCACTTTGTCATTGTTTGGAAGAGATAGAAGAAAGCTCACCTTTGAGTTCTTTAATCTTAGCCTGAGCCCCAAGAATTCTTTGCGTTGCACAGGGAGAGTCTAATATCAAAGGATAGGATGTGCTAGTTCACATACTATTTTTCCACATCCAAAGGCAGAGATGTCCCTGTACTTAATTGCCTTTATTTGTATATGTAGCAATATGTGCTGAAGTAAGACATGAACTGAGGTTTGCTTGGAAAGGAAGAAAAAGATTTAGGAAAGGAAAACTGTAAGAAAATTGGAGACCTGGTAGAGTGTGATATGGGAATGAGGCCAAGAAATTGGGGGCTGGATGTTGGTATTTCAGTTTGGAAGTGGGTAGTATGCATGGTTAAGACAACAGAATGGGTTGGAGGAGCAGTGTTCTGGGCAGGGAAGGCAGAACTAGGTAGCTGAAAGGCAGCACAGAAAGTAACAGTTGTAGGTTGAAGTATTTACCTATAAAAAGGTTTAAAAAATAAAGGATAAAACTTCAATCTCTTAAAGCTTTCAGGATCAGAAAAATTCCTTCTGTTCCTTTTTCCCACTAAAACTACAAAAATCCCCTCTCTCCCAGTCAGCTATGGTAGAATTCTCATTTACCTCTGCATCTTTAACCTCAGCTTGCCATGGTCCACATAAAGGTCTCCTGAGAATAGACAAGCTTCTATTTCTAGACAAGAGATCTTGTGTAGTAGGACTAAAGCCTCTCATAATCACATAAGAAACCCAGAACAACTCATGCCCCGAAATGTCTTGTTAAAAGTTGTTAGAAGTCTGCACTTCAAAGGCATCCAATGATAGCTAAACTGTATTACACACAAGGGTCAGTAAACTCTTAGGAGTAGGTGTGGAAGCAACAACTTTATTGATGTAAAACCAAAATTTTGATCGTGTTATGATGATTCACAAATTTGAGTTTATTATGGATAGTTTTTGGAATGCATGAAGAATTATATAAATGAGATGGTACTCCAAGATTGATCCTTTTAGGGCAGGATACAACTTTAACAAGCCAGGAACTAAATTGTTATGTGATCTTTGATTTATTCATTCTCGCTCAGTAAACCTTCAGTTTCTAATTTAAAAACTGCTCTCCAAAGCTCTCTTTCTTGACTTTCAGGTTATTTTGATGTCTGTAATTTAAAATTCCTACCTGAATGAGCAGCACCACAGACTTTTCTGACAGGATCAGCAAATAGCACAGGTATGCAATCAGCCCCAGGAGCTGCTATTGTAACGCCTTTCTGATTCGTAACTATTCCATCGTAGCTGTCAGGCTCTGTCTTTCCCATAATACACACTGCATTACCATGATCAGTCTGTCAACGCAAAAACAGAACATGCACTGTAGCAAAACAATGAAAATTCTAGTTCTCATTAATGCAAGAATCTCATTTGCCTGAAACATTCTCTTTTCCACCAACTGCTATGCACAGCAATCAGACACACCCTTGTTCAAATGCAAATATATCAGTAGAAAATCACCGAAGAAATGGTGCTGAGGTTTTGTTTGTTTTTTTGTTAATTTCATTTTTTTAAGAGAAATTTCTCTGATCATTATCTGATTATTCTGCTCTGTGGATAAGTGACTGATCTGTTGGGGGTAAGAAACGGTGCTTCTTCACAGAGTGCCAAATGGCTGATAGTCCTGATGGCTATTCCTGGAGATAAACTGACAGTAGTAACATTCTATTGTCCTGCTTTTCACAAGTCCCTGCTGATAAAGATAAAAATAATTCCTATAGTTTAACCAGTGATACATGAAGGAAGATTTGATCAGTTTACACAAATCCATCGATAAGATACCTTGACCCTGTGAAATGTCTTGAGGTTAAATCCTGCAGTATTAGCCAGCCTCCGGAGGTTTTCTTTAACCACAGCTTGTGGGTCCCTCCGCTTGGAACTGCTGAAGAGATTGCAGGAGCTTAGAGTTGGTATGTAAGAGATCCCACCTGTCCTTGTGGTGAATCCATGTAGGAAGATAGCATCTGGCAACACAAAGAAAACTACAAACAACTGCTTTCAAGACAAGACAAACCCAGATTTAACATGTTTTTATGTTGAAAAGAACTGGAATCAGCCAAGCAAGTTGAGAATGACTTGACCTCGGTTAACCTCTCAATTAATTATGGCATTTAAATTCAAGAATTCTCTGGTTCTACTAAAAATATGAGAATCTGTGCCTTTTAGTGAAAGGACACCTATATGGTGTGAGTTTGAGACGAAAGACCAGTTTCCTATTCCTATTCCTATTCTATTAAGCATCCTAAACCACTGAGGTCTAGGCAGATGGGTTTGAGCAAGAAGGAGTCCTGACAGATTTAGCTTGACTTTTTACAGGGCTTTAGGCCAACCCCAAGAAAAAAGATAATTCACTGGAGAAAATGAGAGTAGATTTTTAAAGCAATATTCTAAGGCGGCATCTCCCATGATTTTCTGACAAAAGAAAAAGTGCCAGTCCTGAAAATGTCTTAGAGAATCTCAAAAACCTTCCACAAGTATATTAAAAACATTGAGAAATTCTAATTTAATTGGAAAATCCTCCATTTTTATAGTGCAGACTCCATATCACAGTCTCATGCAACTAAATGGATCCAGTGTTTTTAGGTATATATATTTTTTCTGCAAGGCAAAGTCAAATTCAGATAGCCCCAAAATTGCTATTGTTATCTGCATAGCTGAGGAGCTTAGTGATATAATGAGTAGACATTTGCCAAGTCTTTATAGAGTGTGATTTTTTTTAAAAGTCACAATCAAAAACTTGAAGCCCAAAGGGAAGAGAAACTGAAGGCTTTAAGTCACCTTCAGATGCTGGATTTTAGAAAGAGGCAGTTCCAAATATTTGGCAAACATCTTGGCTTCTTCCGGATCAGGAGACCCAGTAATCACACTGCATGAGTGACATACTGCAGCGTGCTAGGTCACTGAGACATTGGTCTGATTAACCAAGCATACAAAAGCCCACAGGGCAGGAGAAATCCTGCTTTGCCTTATGGAAGATGAAGGTAACTTTCACAGTGTGTAATCCCCACACAGATTGGAAGAGATTTTACTCTCTGCACTAATGCTGCCAATAAACCTAGGGCTCTTCCTGTTCTGTATGTGCCCCCAGGCCTAGGACAGATCTGGCAGTCTTTTGCTACATTTGCATTGATACTTCCCCCTCTTAAAAAACATGATATTACAACATCATGCTATTTGCTGCCGGAAGAGATTTCCAAATCTTGAGTAACATTGTGATTCCCTTAAACCACCAAGTATGCTGAGGAACAGTCTATCTAAAATGTATTAGCTGAAGCATAGTTAGAAGCTGTTTTTTGTGTTACCTGGGATCAGGAAAGACCTGAGGATGGTGAACTCCCCTTTCAGGCTTGGCAGGCTTTGCAAATACATCTGAATCTCATTTGTGATGAGTTCCACGTCCCGCGTAGAAAGTCCTTGCCTTTCAGGCTGAGGTTCAGCTATCGGTAGGTTATTACAATCAGATATCATCTGCAAATCCTCAAATTCAAATTGGTAGACTGCAGTAAAGAGCTGGGCTATATATACTTTCATCAAGTCCCTCCTGAAGGCAGGTAGAATAATTTTAATGGTGCTTAAGTCTTTTTCATCTAGTCTTTGTTTGATGGTATACAAAGCAGCAGCTGTAGTAAAGGCACGTACCACCTCCAAGCTTTTCTTCAGAGCCTGAAAATCTGTTAGAGCTGAAAGCAACTCTTGCTCATCATTCCTTTCACCCGGTTCTGTCTGGGAGCACATGACATAAACCAGAGGAGCAGTAGTGGAAGAGCATTCTTCAGTATTCCCCAGCATGTTACACAGTAAATCTTGCAGGTTGTTCTGCAAGTTTGCTGGCAGGCTGAACAGATCAATAAGTACTGCCTCCATCATATTCCAGGCAACTGAACGATTCCTGAAACTACCAAGTAGACAATAATAAGCATAAAAATAAACAAAAAAGCAATAGGGCATCAATGGTCCAAATATGTAGTGATATTCATTAAGGGCACATGCTTAGTGGTAATGTTTAGAGAAGGCGATGTAGTAATAAAATATCTTTGTATTTCTGTCACTGTGTCCAGTATTGCAGCAGAAATGGGAATTATTCTGTATTTATTTAAATTTCTCTACTGCTTCACACGCTTCATTTTTTTTTCCTAGTCAGGGATAATGAAAGGTGATACCAGCTTTATTGATACATTTAATCTACATTAACATAATGGATTATCTTGATCTCTCATGCTGGGCATTCCTCCAGCTCCCGTGAAAGGAACCAAACATGGAGATTTCCATATTCTCAGCTTGCTGGGACTGGAGTGGTTTCCACAATAATTCTGTGTAGGGGGTGTATGTGTGTTTTACACATTTATCCCTGGGATAGAGTTTATATCTGCTTCCCCCTCTGGCTGTGGGGATGCTGGACTGTGAACACACATTTCTCAAAGACCTTCACCTCACTATTTTGCACTTTTCCTATATTCCTACCAAAAGTTTTGACTTCCAGATTTCTAACTTCTACTTTCAGAAACACGTTATAGCATAGTTCTTTTTTCTGTAAACACAGGCATGGCGATGAACACACACATGCAGGAACTTAGCACAGGATACGGAAACTTTACTTAGTAACACAAGAAATATGCAGAAGTAAAACATATATACTCTGCCCAACTTCCTGCCTCAGCTTCCTCACTAGCCTACTGGCAATCCTTGCTCTGAAATCAAGACTCATCAGGGTTCTCCAAAATAATTGGTTCATTGCTTTTCTGGTGATCCACAGTGTACTTCTAGCTTTGTTTTTATTATTATTTATTTTTATTTTTGTTTTGCTGAACTATGTTGATACAATCCCTTCTAGGTTACCTGTCTGAGGAAACCATCAGTCTCTTCCTCTTCTTTTTGCTCTGAAACTTTGTTTCCAGTGCAAGTTTCCTTCAGAGGCCCGGGACAAGACACCAGCTCCGTTTTCCATCAGGAGCCTTGAGCGAGTGGCTGTTGAGGTTTCAGGAATAAGTACTGTGCCTGATATGGGATGAAGCTTTCCCATCAGTGCTAAGACTCCATAATCATTTAGAGTGCTCACTAACAAGCAGTTTTTTTGGCACAGGAACAAATTGTGTCTGAACACAAATTAATACCCTTTCAGGAACAGAGGTATTAATTATTAATACAAATGCATTATTATTAGAAGACCCGAGAGTCTTTAAGTCTGTGAAATCTGTGCCAGCCATATCATGTAACACCTGGAACGATTTTCCTGACATAACTCCCCATTCTCCTGTAAGTACATGCTCTGGCTGCACAATTATTTCACTGTCCTGCAGAAAAGCTTTGTACTTGAGTCCACTATGGGAGACTTGATGTTCTCCTTGGCATTTTCTGGTTGACAATTCATTTCAAGAATTTCTGAATTTAAAGAAGAGGTCAATGCTCTTTCTGCTTTTAATGGATTCTCTATTCAGTGTGGGTTTTACAGAAAACATTCTTTATTTTCTCCATTGTTCTTTCCCCTGTATTAGAAGGAAAATAATCCTGACTCAAAATGATGTTTTCTTATCTGTGAGTCAAATACTTGCAAAGATTAATTCATCAAAATGGTTGAACTGAAAGTATTAAAATGTGACAACAAGTAAAAACATCTCTCAGGAGATTTATAACTCCTGATCTTGCTTAAAGTATTATTTTCAGCTGATTAAAATTAAAAAAAAAAAAAGTAGAAGAAAAAGCTTGCTAAGCATACAGTGTTGAAACGGACTGTCATGTCAAAGACCATGACGTGGAGATTTCCTTCTATACCCTGATTATCTCTGTGGGAGGCTTGTGAGTCAATGAGAAGATCCCAATGTAAGTACAGCTAATAACCCCAACAAAGATAGTACAAGAGAGGTGCAGTGGAAAAACAGATTATTGCTCCACTTCAGATTATGTCAATAGAGTAAGGTTAGTAGAGTTAATTGCTGTCCTCATATTCCCCAGAAAAGCACCAACAAGGAAAGAGTAGAAGGAAAGTGTTTGCAGGAGCAGAGGTAACTGCCTAACTGCCTACTCTGTTATTAAGCTGTGTGTGTATCATGAAAAATCCACCAGGACAATTACTGGGATGTCCGCACAGAAACCATGGGGTGATTCATCCTTGTATCCCTCCAGTTTTGCATCATTGTGCCCCACTAAGGCCAATGGTGTCAGAAGCACATTTGCTTACAGTCATAATAAAATATTATGACTGCTTTCTAAGGACCTCAAATGAGACCCTTCTCAACAAGCCAAGCAATGTTAGAATTAAACGCCTTCATGGCTATTCAAGTTATAAATAACTTAAAGCTCCACAGATCTAAATTCTGTCTTTTCTGTTTCAGAAAAGATGAAGTGTATTTATTAAAGAGTTGTTCATTTAAGTACGCAATGAAGGGCAAATACTTGTACAAACTTGAAGCCAAGGCCACCCATCAGTTGTTTTGCCCACTCTGTGAAACACTATCAGTGCAAAAATGTGGAAAGTAGAAAGATCCTCTGGCACTGGCTACCAGAAGAGAAAAGCAAGGGAAAGGATAAATGAAGGGAAGAGCAAAGCAGAAAGGAACAACAAAAAGGGGCAAGGGAACACAGAAGGAAACAATGAAGCAAATAAAGCAAAATGGTAGAGAAGAACCATATCAAGAGTAGAAAATCACTAAAATTTAATTTCTTTCCAAAAGGTCTCTGACAGATGAGAAAGAAAATACTAGCAATTCCAGCATCTTTGGATCTCATTGGTCACCTTATCTTCTTACCGAGTATCAGAAAATGGGTGATTTTGAAAAAATGAAAAAAGGAAAAGTATTTAACAATTGCTAGGGAGAGATACCAGAGAAAGGAAACAGACTATTAAAGGTATGAGAGCACCCTTTTAGCAAAATAGTATATTGCAACAGCAGCAAATCTGAAAAAAAAGCATTAAAACTTCTTAAACTGGATTAAAATTAAAAGATTCTGCCTTGCTCATTTTGAATTATTTAATCAATGTAGGAGAAACAGAAGTCACCGCTTACAGTTAAAACGCTGAGGTACTTGCAGTTTTCAGAAGTAGAGTTTAAAGGGCAGGTATTTACTCACCTTTGCACTCCTGGGAGGTATCATCTGGTACTGAACACACATGGCCAGCTTTATATAGCTGAGGTGCCCCGCCAGCCTTCCAGCTGATGTGTACAAGATGGAAATTCCGCTTCCCAGTGCGGCTCTCGAGGGAACCTGTATTTCTCCTTCGTGATGAGACCCTGCTCGGTGGCTGCCACGAGCCACAGGAAGGCACCGAGCGTGCGGAAAGGCACCAGCATGATTAACGCCCGGGCAGCGCTGCACGTGGCAGCGGCGCTGGCCCTGCCATGGAACAGCCTGCTGCAGTCGGACGTGCAAAACGCGTTCGCTTCGCCAAACCTCCAGCAGATCCGCAAACCCTCGGCCGCCTGGAGTGAGAATATGAACACAGAGAAGCCAGGGGAAAACACGTGCAGAGAGGAGGGAAAAAAAAAAAGTCCTTTTTCCGAATGGTAACTGCACGTTCCAGTGAAGGATTTGGCAGTCAGTCAAGAAAACCGTATTTAGAAGAACTAACCCTAACACAGAGGTTACGAGGCCAGACTTCAGGGTCACGGGCCAGAAATGAGGAAGAGGTTTCTCTTGTGAAACGTGAAGTCATTTTGAAAAGATGTTGCTATAATTCCACACCTTTTTGTTTGTTTGTTTGTTTGTTTTATTGCACGTGAATTTTCTGTAGAGTTCTATTAAAAAAAAAAAAAAGGAATATTAGGACAGGACAATGCAATGGTCCAAAAGGCAAGGAGAGGGAACAAGGGATTTGTATCAGTTCATCCAAGAATCATAATAAATCTATTTTCTCCGTGGTTATTACTACTGATGACTACCGGTATTTCCCTCAGATCCAGCCCCATGACACCCCATAGGTGTCCCCGGCCATTTGCCCTCCTGTCTCTGCTGCGCTGGCCTGGAGCTGCTCCCAGATGGAAGGGATGAGAGCCAAAATGTCCCAGAATACATGGAATACCCCGTCCCCGAATACCCAGAATTAGACAGGAATCTGCTCCTTCCTACACACGAAAACCAATTTTTATGAAATGTGCAGAAAGCAGCTGCCTTTTTGCCCACTGGGCAGTGCGGCTGAAGCACGGCACGGGATGAAAACCTACCAAGGGGCCTGGCAGGCAGACCGACCCACGCAAGGGCTCTGCTTCCTCCAACCAGGCTAAGAAAAACGAAGAATCACCGAAATATTGCCAGTGCAGAGTGCTGGAAAGCACACTGAAAAAAAAAAAAAAACACACTAGGTCGGGAAATATTCTAGGGTACAAAACACTGGGGAGAATAGGATGCCAAACTGGTATTACTTCTACGGCTGAAATGTTATATATTCCCGCTTTTGTCATTCGATTCCCAAGACAAAAGAACACACACAGTAAAAAAAAAAAAAAAGAAAAAAGAGTTTAATAAACACAAGGTTGGAAACACAAAGCTGTTCGCGACGGCAGCTGCCGCGCAGGTGCAGCCCCCGCGCCGCTCCGCTCCGCCGGGCCCCGCCGGAGCCGCTTCCCGCCCGCTCTCCCCGCCCAGGGCCGCCCTCCGCCCCGCTCCGCCCCGCGCTGCCCCCTGGGCGGCCGTTAACGGCCGGTGGCGGCCGTTGGCGGGAGCGGGGGCGGGGCAGGGCCCGGCTCGCTCAGCCTGTGGCTCAGCGCCGTGGCGGGTTTTCCGGTGCGGATCGGGGGAACCCCCCACCAGGAGTTTCTGGCATCGTCCCGGGGTCAACAGCCTTTCCGGCACCCCAGCGCTTGGAGAGGCTCGCAGCGAGGCCGAGCCTTGTGCGGGAGCGGGCAGGCGCTGCTCTGGCGGGAGGTGCTGCTGCTCGGGCCTTGGGACGGAGAGTGGGGAGATCAGAGGTGGGGAAGGGCAAAGCAGCAGCAGCCCTAAGCACCAAAGGGAGAATTCCCCAAGCGACAGGAGTGCCCCTTGGGCAGCTCGTGGGTCTTGTGTGCACTTCAAAGGGTCCCCATGATAGGCACCAGCCTCGTGCACGTGTTCCCAAGAAATCGGGAATTTGTTATTTGCTTACTAGCTGTTCCTGAGAAAACAGTACCTTATTATTACTATGAAGAAAGTAGTATCTTATTTGACAATACACATTTTTTTCATTAACTTCTATTTGAAGTGATACCAAAATAGCACGGTTTAAAGTCACTCAGCTGATCTCTGCATTGATACAGTTGTATCTATTTATGATTTTATCAGTGTGACAAATTGTTTTTTCAGTTACTTTTGTCTTAAAGATATTGAAGAGTTCACAGTTACAGTAAGATGATGGCAAAAGTGTTCAGGCTAAATGCGAGGGAAGCGGATGCCCTCAGAGCCATGGCTACATTCACAAGCTGAGGGTCTGTCCTGTGAAGCAGCCAGGGGAACACTGTAATACTTTATTTTAAAAAACTCCTCAAAAAATGTTTTAATTCTCAATCATTGTCACTAAGTATCCCCTCATTAGCGATCTGTTCTTGGTAGTAAAAAATGAATCCTGAATGTATTGATTCAGGCTCTTATACAAAATCTTTAATAGTGTTCTTCACTAAGAGTAAGGAATTAAAATGAGCTATGATCAAATATTTCACATCTCTTTCATGTTCTTACAGTTCTGCCTATCTTTCTAAAATGGCCAAGCAAAATTCTCCATCATTAATTGAAGTTGTAAAGCAAGTTGCAGAGCAGCAGCATGCACAGTCCTCAGAGATAGAAAAAAACAAAACAGTTCTATTCCAGTTGCAGGTACTAAACCTTATTTAGAATAGCTTAATTTGCAACATGCTGATTAGATGAGAAATTGTTCATATGAATAAGAGATATTTGTCATATTTTGTTTCTCCAGGGTGTTTACGTTTAAATTTAAGGTAGCTACTCTGTTTCTGTTTCTGTTTTTTTTTTTTTTTTTTTTTTTTTTTTTTTTGTGAAGGGCACTTAATGCTTTGCCAAAATTGTGTGTGTGTATTGTTACACTAGGGTTCCACTAGCGTTAAGTTTACTAGATCAGGTTTTAGCATAATTTTTCATTCTTATATTAGAAAAAAAATCCCACTGAAAAAGTATTCTCTAAAATATTTGGGACAAACTTAGAGAACTTCAATTTTTTCATGATTTCCTAGAAATGAATGGGGAGAAAATGGTGTTTAAAAAGCATCTCTTTTGGCAGATTTCCCTCAATTATATCATATTTCTTGGCATTTTTTTCACAAGAAATATATATGTGCATTTTTTTTCCCTCTGTGAGTTTGGAGTGACATCACTCCCTCTGTGAGTTTGGACAGACATCAAATACAGTTTTTATTTTCTAATAGTTTAGAGAGCACTGGTCATATGTAGTTTTCCTTAAAGTTATATAGCTAATTATTAAATTTTCAGTTCTCATTTGAGCTTTTGAGGCCACGTTTCTACTGAGAGATATCTATTTAAGTTTTTGGAAAATCAGAATAGTATTCAGGCATCTTGGAGAAAGTGAAAATGGAAAAGGATATACCATTTTTCTATTGTAACAGCTCCAAATAACCCTTCCATTTGAAATAACAACTTTTTTGAAATTTTGCAGCAAGATAATTTCTCTTAAGAAGCAGTAAAATATCTTATTCCTTGTGAATGCCTATTAACTCACCACACTTCTGTGGAACCATTCTACTAGAAGGAATTTAAGACATAATATAAGACATAATATAGCATACATAGCATTGTTACAACAGTTAATTTAGCATTGAGCAGTTTAAACAGATTTTATATTTTCAAAAACACAGAACTTCCAAATCCTAGGTCCTAGGCTGCTCATTTTCTTTCTTCCTTGTATTTACTTTCTTCTTTGAAAAAAAAAAGAGGAAGGAAGGAAGAAAGAAGGAAGCAAATTCCAAACAATTCCATGTTAGCAGAAGTTAAATAATTAGGAACTTAAAAGTAAAAATGCAAGACTGTTCTTCCATCTTTAAGTCCATTCCCATGTGTACATGTGGTCACAGAAGACATGTAAAACAATTTTCTTTTGCGAGATCTTTGCCATTAAGATCTTTTGCTTGCCTGTCAGTAGATGGTGGCCAGGACTGATAGAAACCCTCCTAAAATTGTAACTCGAGATTTCACAATTCAATATTACACATAAAGGATACTTTTTATTCTTAACAGTTAATATTATCCTAATCTGTTTAATACATTTAACAAAAGCCTTTGTAACACTCATGACACTCCCAGTAAGGAAAATACAATGGATGAAATCATGATACTAATCTTCTCATTTAATGCATGACTCTTGGCTGGTACTTAGAGTGGGTTTCATCATAGCTAATTTATGTGATGGCAGATGTTAAACCTGAATTAGTCATCTCTACTCCCTCTGTAGTCAACAAAGAGAGACAAATACTTCTGAGATGGTAATTCAGCTCTCCCATCTTGGACCTCTCCTGATGGGAGGTCCTGCAGGTATTCACTTCTTGTGAATGAAGAAACCTAGGTGGTGGTTAAACTAGAGGCTTAAAAGGGTAAAAAAATAGCTAAGATTAATCTCACTTTCAACAGGAAAAGCTATTTAAGCTCAGTCAACTCAAATGCCATTTTTTGTGTTTTTCCCTATATTTTGTGCAGTTAGTTACTTTTACTATGATTTGAATTAAAGCAGATTGCTGCTCTAAGCAAACTTTAAGAAGACTTGTGTGTGTGTGTGTGATATACCACAACTTATATTCTTGTGCATATGAATAAGTTGAAGCATTTTGAAGTATACTTTATTTCATATTTGGCATTCTTTTTTTTTATATATCAAAATGGACACATCCAACACAGTACATTCTTGTATTATGTCACTATCACCTTCCATTCCAACCATATTAGCAAGTGAAAAGGAAGATGAATAAAATATAAATTACAGTCTATAACTGTATACACAGTATCCTCTCAAATAAAAATATTCAAATGAATACTGAAATATTTTACAGGCTAAGCTTCAGGAACTTGAAAAAGAAATGAAGTCTATTCTGCTAGAGACAGTGACAACAGAAAGGGAAATACATCAGCAAGATAATGCCATAGAAATGACAAAACATCATTGTGAAAATCTGGAGGCCCAAGTCAGAGCCCTGTATTCTGAAAATATAAAACTGAGGTTTGATGCAGAAACAGTACAAGAAGAGTTTGAGATGACCTTTGCAAGAAATAATGAGTATCGTGAAAAAATAAAGGCTCATAAACATCTCTTTTGGGAGGTGGAAAGTAAAATGCCAGTTATGATTGAACTTGCTAAAAAGCAAGCTGCTGTTAAAGAGCTGAGGGTAAAGAAGGAGGAGTTAATGCATGATCTCCAGAATCCAGAAGGAACAGTTATGAAACAAGTACAGGTACTGTATTTACTCTTTGTGTGGGGGAGTTATTTTTGACATAGCTTATCTAATATAGTTATTTTGCCTGATGTGTTTACTTTAATAATGGACCGACTACAGGGAGCATGAATTAATTTACAATGCTAAATTAAATGAAGAAATTAGGACTTCAGTTAAAAAAAATTCATTAGTCACTCTTATTTGCATATTATTGTAAAAGGTTCATCTTACATGATAGAATGAACTCAGCTTCAGAGTTATTACAGAGCAGTAAATTTCAATGTATCATTACCAATAATTTGTGTGATTATGTGGGTTGTTGGATAAACTTCCATATCCACTTTCCAGAGGTCTCTGGATCATTACAATATTGTTACACTTTTCATATAAGAGCACAGTATTTGTTTAGCTTTGTTGTCAGGTTACGAACTACATTTGAGCTGTGTGTCAGCAGGAGGTAGATTTGTTAAGAGTGTAATGGAAAGAAAGAGAAAGGAAAATATATTAATTTTCATATTCTAGTCTCTAACACTGCTGTTTGTTTGTACTTAACTGCCATACATTTTAACAACTGTAAAAAGCAGAAAGCTTTCACTGCAAAACTATCAATATTTAAGCAAGCACATATACGAAGTCACAAATTAGAGCTGTGAAGCAGCTGTCACTGCTGAAAATCTGGTGTTACTGTGTTATAGTAAGATGATGAAAATTTGGTTGTACAAGTAAATCTCTAAACACTGAAAGATCCCATTAACATATTTACCCATTAGAAAAAGAACTATCTCAAATAACAACATGAGAGCTAATTGATTTTCCAATAATTTGAAATTAAACAATATTAAAAAGACCAAAATGAGTTAAGATTATTGTATTGATATAGTTTTTGCACATTTCCTTTTTTCAGATCAATTTTATATCTTCTAAAGTACCTAAAACCCTATGATTTGCTAAATAGTCAAACTTATTTTTAAGTCAAGTAATTAAATTGTATGTTATTACTCTTTATCTCATCTCATCTTATTAATGAAGTGACTACTAAACTGTGACTTTTAAAATAAGAGTAATAGAAGTATTGTACAGTCATTTAAAGAATAGATTTCTATATCCAAACTTACACTTGCAGGAAGAAATTACCTTTTTTAAAAGGGAAATCACAGAAGTGAAAGAGCTCATCAGTAAAAAAACAAATTTGCTGGAAGAAGAAAAAATGTTACATGCTAAGCTTAGAAAAGAAATCGAGGTGAGTCATTTGAATAAAATACGATTTCAGTCTCTGACAGAATGGAGATAGTTCAGAATTTATGAACTATTTTTACATGTTTTCTAGCTATACACAATTTAAGCACATAAAGCAACCATAAAACTGCAAATTCTTCATACTGCTAAAGTCTTTCTAAACTTCAGAACTTAACTGCTATCATGAGAAAAAAAAATAACATTATGAATATTTTTCCCCAAGTTTTTTAAGGAGCTCAGATGTGAACTTTTAAAGCAATGTCCTGAATAGGAAGAGGCCTCTGAATGTAAAACAGCATGAACAATTTTTATTTCTGTAATATTTCTGAAATAATTTAAATCTCACCACTGTCTTGATTATTCATGACCTGTCTTAGGTTTCCTGATAACTCATCAATGGGAGAATCAATTGTAACAAGAAAATGGTTTTCCCATGAATCTTCCTAATTCAAACTGACATTAAATTAGGCAAAACACAGCAGTTCCTAATTATCTGTCAAGATAAAATTCCAATGAATGTTTAAAAAGCTCTCCTTTAAAATAATTGAACTATATTTTATATTTTGTTCCTTACTAAAATTCTTTGCACATCTGTGTAGTTTTTAGCCTGAAAGTTTCACATCATCTATCTTGTTAGTTCAAATAAGTATTAAAAAAAAATGAGCAAAGCCTGATAATACAAAGATTTTCTTATTTGAGATTAGCTCTGTTGTCCATTGTAAAATTTAGGAGGAAAAGTATATTTTTTCCTTGCATGGAATAGGATAGCATTCTCAAAATGAAGGGCTCAATATAGCCATTTTAAAATTGGTCTGTTCTGTTCTTCAGTATCTGAGAAAATATTTAATTATCATTCAAACAACATCTCCATAAGAAAGATCTTTAAACCCAAAGTCAAATTAGGCAGCCTAAAAAGAAAATGTTCTGCTTTATCAGAAACAACTTAAATAAACAGAGGAGAGGTTAACTCTTTTTTGAGTTACTTGAGTTGAGTTTTTTGAGTTGCTTAGATCCTAAGAGATAAGTGGGATTAAAAATCAAATCAGGTTGTACTTTTCTTTTAAAAGCTGAAAACTTTCTGTAAAGCAGTCTGCCCTTTGATACACCAACTGACAGTGGACAGTAGGAAGCATTAATATCCAGAAGTACTCAACAGAGCCCAGGAAAGAATTCTTGAACCAAACATGGGAAAAAAAAAGTGAGATACTGGAGACACCAGTGAAACTTCAGCAGCAGAAGTGTGATTCAGCTCCAGTTTGCAGGCACCTAAATGTAACTGCTTGAATGCAGGTGGCTACATGTGTCAACCTAGTCCTCCATCTGTGGAGATGCAGTTAGTCCAGGTGATGGGAGCCTAGACAACAACTCAGCTGGCCAAATGTAGGTGTTTGCCGTAGAGTGGGCTGCATAATCTACCTTTTCTAGACTTTATAGACAGTATTGACTAGGTCTCTATTGATCAAAATGAGAATTTAGACACAGAACTTACATGTACACTTCTAAACTAAGGGGTCTTGGTCTGTAAACTGACTCCTACCTAAACTTATTGTATGACTGCTACATATCATAGCTCAGCTTCTAGCACTACATGGATTAAGAGTAATTTGTCTCCTGTCTCCTAGTAAATTTGCCAGAAGTATTTGAGTTCCCAGAATTCTGATACAAGCCACATTTGATTAATGATTTTATTGTTGCTGTAGTACATATGGAGCCTTGACTAAGCCATGATTTTTAGCACTCAAGTAAGCCAGAGCACTTTAGTGTCTACAGAATTCCTGAAGCCTTGCTAATGGCTAAGCTGGTGCTCAAGAAGAATAAATTGACTCTCACAGTCCTGTTGCTGTCTCTTTGCCTCATTAGTATTTTGCATTTTGCAGGGAAGTGATTCTGAATGCCTTTTTAAAGCAGTTTAGTTTTGAAAAATCAAGGAAGTATTGATTAAATGTCTTTCTGAAGGGAGGTCTGAATTCGGGAACGCTTAGCAGCTTTTAAAGTGTGCTGCAATTTCTCGTCAGCCACATGAAGTTTAGGGGATTTGGTTTCATTGTTGCCCTAAGAGCACTGAAGACAGGCTGCCCGAACAGGTTGTGGAGTCTCCTTCTCTGCAGATCTTCCAAACTTGCCACCCTGTGCCACATGCTCTAGGTGTCCCTGCTGGAGCAGGGGGATTGGACCATGGATATGTAAGGTGGCTCACAGACCATGTCCCAGTCCATTTCCTGAGCAGCAGTCCCACCACCGGTCTTTGGAAGAGCAAAGCTAGGCTTCTCAGGATTGGATAGGAGTGTTAAAAATAGATCATGGCTATTACTTATGTAGGAGCAAAGCATCAGTCATAAAGACTAATTCAAGGCATCCATGAATAATAGAAAATGGATTGTTATTATTTAAAATAATAAGAAAAAGAAAGCTCAGAACTGTCTATTTGCCATCTGAATCCTTTCTTCCATTTCAATGTGTGCCCATATTATCTTTGAAAGATGTGATTTAATCTGTTCTTAAAGACCTCCAGTAGTGGCGATTCTGCAACTCCCAGGGTATTTTTTTCTAATGGTTAGCTTATATTTAGAAAGAGAAGTGCTTCCCCTCCCTTATGCCCTGTAAACATATTAATGCTCTCTGGCTTAGCATATGTGCCAAGCAGTTCCCGATAACAGTGCTGAGGCGGATGTAAACTTGGAGTATTGAATGTACTACTGTGTGGACCATCTCCCTTCATGCTGCCAGATTAGCCTGTGCTTCCCAGCTGGCTGTTACAGCTCCCTGAGCCAGAGCCTCCTATTTTTCACTTTCCTTTCCTTTCTGCTCTTTCTCTACCAGTACCAGGCAAACCTGCAGATCCTGACTCAGTGGTTTCTTTGCTAGTTTTCACTCTGTGTTACTTAGCTGTCCCCAAATCATTAGGTCCACTGCTGACTTCCTCTCTGCTGTTTAATGGTAGCTCTCATTCAGTGAGAATCAGATCATCTGCCACCTCATTCATGTCTTTATTCTGCAATGTCAGGATGCACATTTCTAAAAAGAGTGGATAATATTGATCGCAGATAAATTTCAGTGCTGTACAACATAGTTTTAGTGATGTTCAGATCTTGAAATACTAATTCAGATGAATGAATCTGACAGAATCTCTTGAAAAGTTGTGAAGAATGATAGAGAACTAGGCAACAGGAATAAAGGCAACTTATCACCAATAAAAGAAGGCAGTGCCATTTATAGAAGCATTAGTGAGAAAGTTACTTAATTATATGTTAAATTTAGGCAATGAAAAGCACAGGAAATCTGGGGCAATGCTATAGTTTGGATGCAGCTGTACACCATCATTTGTACAATAAATACAGCATAAAAATGTTTCAACAAGCAGACAGAAGAATAATTATATACTACCACTCATATGCCATTCAAATTAAGATAAGCGAGCCCAAGTTTTCATTAAGTGAATACTCCTTATTTCCATTTTTGTTATAAAGAACATTTCATGTATTTACTTTTCAGAATACAGATCTTCAAAGGTCTTCAGCAGTCATTCTCCTCCAAATAATGCAGTGCTGAGGTACTGCATTATTGCCTAAGAAAAAAATCCATTACAATGGTGGAGATGCCACCACAGCTTTCTAGCTTATTTCCCTTATATTCTCAACTATTCCCAAACATACATTTCAAAGACTGAAAATCGCTCCCTTTCTTATCTCTTACTCTGTAGCCTGAAATCCTTGGTGTACAAAGTAGTGTTGCCACTGCTGTGAGGTGTGGACTCCAAATGCTTGAACGGAATTCACTTTGTTAAAGTTTAGTTATTTACAGTCTGAAGATGCGTTTACAGTCAAGTAGATGCCCTTGTTGATGTAGTAACTTAAGCTTCCTTACTGGGGAGAGGTATGATTCATACTGTGCTAAAGCAGAAACCTAGAGTAAGCCTGATGAATTGCTCCACAGATCTATCTGTGTCTCTTCAGTACTTATAAAGTGAACATGGATGATTGGGTCAGATGTCAGTATTTACCCTTTAAACAAGAGCTGGATGAAGTGAACCCTACTATAAATATTGATTTACTTGAAAGTGTTTTTTTAAATGTCCTTTATTCTGTTTTATTAGGTGCAGAATAAAAGATACGATGCTATTCTAAAACGTTTGCATTGCCAACTGAACAAACTTCATTCCAATAAAAGACAGTGGCATTGGAACATTCAGCAGATGGAGAAAAAAGCAGCAGAACTAAGAAAGTGTCTTGGTGTGGCAGAGTGACAGAATACCATACAGTTCAAGCCTAGCAGTTAAAACAAGGTAATGCTTTCTAAACATAGAAGGTTTCTTTTGGAAATAATAGAAATTGTAAATTTGTAAAGTAGTCCAATGGTTGGACCAGGATTATTTTTTTTTTTAAGGTTTTCTCCACTACATTTGGTGACCCAAACCTGTCTCTAGCTCGTTCTCAGCCCTTAATGTTTTAGAATACTTTTCCCCTTTGTTACTGTAGTCGTCGGCTGTTCAGGAGGGAAGGTACAGTCATCTTCAGGAGCTTTTAGTGTACGGTCCAGATTTACACATCAGATTTGAGGAGTGCTTTTTATCTAATTAGATTGTAGAAAAATTGAGATCTACATTGTTTTTCCTTCTGAGAGATTAATATCAGAGCATATTTACATCCTTGACATACAGAAATTCTAGATCTTTTATCCTTAGTATCCTCCTAAATAAGTCTGGAATCTCTGATAGGCTGTATTTTGCCACGTGGGAAATTCATATAGATGATACTACAGCTTGATTGACCTTTGTGTGCTGGAATGGCCCAGCATGGGAGATAAAGAGGACCTAGCCTTTCCAGCCAGAAGACCTAGGAATAATTATGCTCAGAAGGGTGATTCAAATAACCCAAATTTAACTGGTCTAATATATGTCTCCCTCGTATTTAACAAAGGGGGTGAGCATGTGAAGACCACAATGCCTTCAGACACCTGCGTTAAAATGAAATAACACTTTCTCCAGCAGTAGAAATGCATTATAGATGGTTGATTATAGAGGAGCTGATTGTGTGGAGTATCTTACTTAGCTCCTACTAAGCATTTAACATCTAACAACCTATATTAGGTAAGATCACTGTTAACATAAAAAACAATTAATTCTTGTTAAGTACTAATGAACAGTAGACTATCTTTATTTTTCTTATATATTCTGTATGTGAATACTTTCTATATTCTTACCCTTAACATAAACATTCTGGCTGGATATAGCCTGTAACATTTATCTGTTCCATGGAAGTATTTAGCACTTAGAGGTAGTTGTTTGCTTTCATAATTTAATTTGTCTTTATTCCTGAATATAAAATGAGGATTTTAGTAATTTTAGTATTTACTATTCAACATCAAGTATCTGTTGAACTGCCTATATATTGCTAGTTTAGGAAGAGAGAGTTTAAAATGCAATACTGTTATCATGTTTGTTTTGATATGTTTATGTGCATTTACATTTTGCTTTAATAAATATTTTCTTAAATATAAAGTGATTTTAAGCAGTATACTGACTCTTGAAAAATCTTTCAAGTATTTTAGAGTCCCAGGTTTGTTTGGCTTAGTTATTTTCCTTTGCAGCGTTGTTAACCAGGTTACTTTTATAACTTTTATATAAAGGTTATATACTTTCATGTACTTTTATAAAAAGCTCAATACCTTATGTTATAGTGAAGTAATGTGATATGAATAATTTTCTGAGTTAAAATATTTCCAACAATTGAATTTAAAAGACAAAGAAAGACATCTTAAAACTAATCTCTCAACTTAATCCTTAAATTCGCCCACCTTTCTGTTCTGGTGTGAATCATGCATTGTTTGCCTATGAATTCAGAAAGGACCATCAGAACATTTAGTCTAGTCTTCTATGTAGTACATTGCCTTAACATTTGAGCTGTTTATTTCTACACACAGCAAAATAGTTGGCATTTGAATCAAGTATATATTCCAGAAAGAGGTCTAGCCTGGAAAAATGGGAGAATTTACTGTTTTATTATGCTATTCTTTTGTTTTGCCTATTTCTAATTTGAATTTATTCAGACATCCAGTGAAACGTCTGTACTTTGTATCAGATACTTTCTCTCCATAAATCATAGAATCATAGAATGCCTAAGGTTGGAAGGGACCTCTAGAGGTCATCTAGTCCAACCCCCCTGCACACACAG
>JAUBNY010000934.1:1126182-1147614 GCA_032275445.1 Crypturellus soui
GATGTCGGGGAAGTTGAAGTCCCCCATGAGAACCAGGGCCTGTGACCGTGAGGCAACATCCAGCTGCCTGTAGAAGGTCTCATCAACTTCCTTGCCCTGGTCAGGCGGCCTGTAGCAGACACCCACCACAGTGTCTCCCACATTAGCCTGGTAAATATACCTTTATATCACATACTGTCTCTGTCTTTTGCTAAATTAAGTAGATCAAGCCAAATTTATTGACTCTCAGATTAGAATGGAATTAAATGGAGTTTAGCTGATATTTATCACTTCTGAAAGGTTAGTTTCTCATAAGGTCACAGGGTTATATCAACAAAGAGCAAGAGAGAAGATTAATATTTCTTACTGACAAAATCAAAAGAAAGATTTTAGCTTATTGTATCTTCAAGAAAACAGAGTGATGCAACATCCAAGCATTACCCAAAGTTTTAATATTAAGTGCCCTTAAATATGCCTTTTATAATTTATTTTGTCTTGTTTTCTAATTATTTCTCAACCAGCGCAATCAATACCCTAGGATATGCTTCTTATGAGCTACACAAATTTTTTCAACCAAATTTACCTTGACACTTACTATTCATATTAACATGTTTAAAACATTACAGTTTAATATTGCACTTTATTACTAGCTGAAAATAATTATAGAAATAACTCAAACCTTTTAATTTTAACAAATATATCACATCTCCATTTTTCTTTTTAACCAATTAAGAAGGTTTTTTTTTCTGTGTTATAGAGCATTTTCCATGTATACCTACAACACAAGTCACTCATTGTAAGCAAAAGCTTTATTTTCCCTGTCCTTCTTTGTAAATTACGGTAGGGTTCAGCATCTGAAATAAACTTTCTGATTCTTTTGTGTATCTTCATAAATTGTTTATTATTTAACAAAAGGGAATACAACAGTTACAGATAATACTTCCATTAGTGCTGCATTCAAAGAAAAAATTATTCACTTCTACACAGAATTTCCTGTCATATAAGGTCTAAAGGTTGTGATGCTCGTTTTTGGTGTGTTCTCCAAATCAGCTCATCATCTTCTCTACTGTGGAGTTGAGCTATCAAGGGCAGTGCTGCCCTTTTTTAATATATTCCATATTCTTCTGCCTCAGTGTAAAACTTGCTTTTTCAAAATCTAAATGCACTAAACTTATCTAAATCACATCTAAAATGCCCTGGTAACTACAGAAGGTTCCCTTATTTCTCCTTATAGTTGACTTTGCTATGAAGAGTCCTGGGTACCTGTGGTTCTCTCCAACTCATGTCCTCGTTTTTACAGAAAAGAAACTCAGCTGTGCAGGCCAGAGCTGCTGCACACTGTAACCACATTCCTCAGGAATGGCAGGAATTCTGGAAGTTCAACCACAGCTCTGCCTTCCTTCTACAAAGTATAAATGCATGTTTAAGTTTTTCACATCACTGGGTATGTTTGTGCTGCATACAACTTATTCTGCCCCCATTTTGGTGTTATTAACAAATTGTACTGGTAGTGAGTTTATCTTTAATTTCATATCAAATAAATGTAGTAGCGTTGGTCTTAACACCAATCCTTGTGGATTCCTACTTCAAACACCCCTATTACATGTTGCATTTTTTTTTAACAATTATCTGTGGAAACATAATTGCCAGCTCTTAATCCATTCTACTTATACTATGCTGACTATGTAGAGGATGAGCTTTTTAATACAAATGTTGTGCAGTACAAATACACAATCTTCCAAAAAATATGAAATAATTTGTTACAGGATATGGGATCTGATTGTTACTGATGTCACACATTACTGCCCTGGCTGAAAGCCACAATTATGGACTCTCATCCATGCATAAACATAATATCTGCATGCTTAATTCAAGTATCTTGACACTTGTGTTGATTTCATTTCTTATCTTTGAAGCTTTGACTGTGTTCAGTCTCTAATAAAATTGCAGGAGCTCAGTCACTGAGTACGGATGAAATTGTATCTGGTTGTTCTGATTGATGCAAAGCATCATTTTACAGGATGAAATCCATTTTGCACTGCTCTCATTAAACAGAACTCTGTATCACACAATATTTACATCTTTTTCCATGTGCAGTAATTTGGAGAACTGCACATTTAGAATTTTAACATTTAACAGATAATAATGTAAGCAAAGCATAAACATTTTAATAGTGTATTTCACTTCAGGAAAATACTCATATGGGAAAAAATCTGAAACAAAGAAATAGAAAGTATTGCCTTCTTAAACTATTAATGTTCTGTAAAGGATATGAAAAAGGAAATGCTTTCAACTTTTTATCAAAAGTCCAATTCTAGCAAATCCGGGCAACCTGCTGAGGCAGATTTTTCCTGGTACAATGTGGAACAGTAGTAGGTTGATCTCAGGGCTTTTTTTTTCCCTTAGCAAGCAAACACAGACATTAGAGAAATGATTTATGATGTTAGGGGAATAACTCAATGAATGCACTTTGTGTTCTTCACACAAGGCTTTTTCCAGCTGCCAGTACAGAAATGTGTTGCCAAACCCCTACCAATGCCTTCTCAGAATGTGAGTGGGGTTAAGGCAGGAACTTCTGGCTCCGGCTCTATGCAGGCAGGGGCAGGAGGAAGAACTGCCCGCTCTGAACAGCCTCTGAACTTCTGAACATATAGTAAGAAGTAAGAGAAGTGTTAGTAAAAACATGGGAAAACTTACTAATGAGCCCTACCCTATTGTTGGTTTGATTACAACAATACAGTGTAAATCAGGAAGAAAATGCCAGAGGAAGCTCCACACTCAACAGGGGAACAGTGCAGCAGTTCGGTCATGTCACAAGATGCAGCAATATGTACTAGCGTGTGCTAAGAACAGGAACATTCCCAGTGTAAAACCCCTTTCACATGACCTCACAACATCATGGGAAGCTGAAGAAGAGGAAATGTGACTGAAAATACAGAAAAACCTACTGAGATCCTTATTCTTGTTTCAACTATACTCAATAAGGAACATGAGAGGGAAGACACCAGTTTGATGCTTTGTGCTGTTTTGCCTGTAGCTCAGAGCTTACTTCAGTCCTCAGAAGGAGAATCACATTCAGAGTACCACCCATTTCCATGACTTTGTGACAGTAAGTAATGCTTGCTATGAACACACAGGATGTTCAGAGGAAGAACTGGCTGCACCACATGCTATGTATAAAGTGTGTGACATGCAGCTGAAATAACTTTCCAATCTCTCACTCAGTTTTCTGAAATACAAAAGTATATAGTTATCAAAGTAGTTATTTGATCCCTTGCTCAAATGCAGCTACAGCATGAGACATGCTGAGGCAGTGACTTCTTGAGGAATTGCAAGCAACAGTGAAATATTTTCCTTTTAACTGACTCCTTTACAGGAGACAACCTTTTATTTATTTATTTAATTATTTTAGGTACAGGGTTAAGGTAGGGAATGAACTCTCTCAGAAATGTGGATCTGGCAAAAACACTCTACAATATTAAGCCTGATTCTTTCGCACGGCTTTTCCTATCACTTATAGGAAGCATATATATACACCCAACAAAACAAAGAAAAAAACAATAAAAACAACAAAAAACAATAATTAAATAAGCAGAGCTTCTATCCTGCCCTTTTCGGCCTGACAAAAGAAAAGATAATTCCACTACACATGTCTCATTCTGAGGAAAGAAAGAAATAGCAGATAAGCCAGGTTTATCATGTCACTGAATATACTCCTGGTTGACACAGGGATGTAGTAATGAGTATAGGACAGTGATCTGCAGTGAACAGAGAATTTCTCCTGTCAGGAAATTACCAAAGTGCCTCCACATTTTGTAGCAGGTTTTTAATTTAACCTATTCTGGCTTTACATAATTTCGTAAAATCCTTTGTAAATCTCTTCAAGGCAAGCTTCTTAATCTCTCATTTTGTTTAAATACCATATGCATTATATACTTATTGAATAAATGTCACATAAAAGCTCGAGTATTTTTAAATACACCTACACATCATACTTTATCAACATAGTAAACCATTTAGAGTGTTTTCGACAAATTTGTAAAGACTTATTAAGTGTAACTAGCACTGACAGTTTAATCAGTGGTTACTCGGGCTTTTCACACCCACAGTGAAGTGTAATGCCTCCCTCTGGTGGTGAAATGTCTTTTTACATGGTCAAAATCACCTTTAGTACTTGTCTGGATTTGATTTATTATGGCAATAGCTAATACTTCTACAGAGCGTGCTACATATTTCTAGATGAAATTTCATTATAAAAAGTCAATATTAAAGATGATGAGTATTCTAACAATTGCAAAAAACACAGAGATGAGATTTATTTTATTGTTATCTATCTTTTTGTTTTTGAAAAACAAGCAATTTCATTTTAGGCTGGCACATTTTCTATATAAACGACTATAACTGATTAAAGAGGAAGGAAGTCTTCAGAATTTTTTTCATACCTTTTGTTCTGATTTCAGCTATGATACAAACATCCTCTACTTGCAAATAGAAGGACCTTTTTCTTTTCCTAATGAGTAAAAAATAAATACAAATACTGAGCTAAAAGCAAACCTCCACAAGCTTTTTCTCAGTTCACTAGTTTTTCTTAGAAGTATCCTGTTTAGGATCCTTGGTTCCCTGCTGTTTGTTGTTGAAAAATACACTTCAAAAGGATTAGGTTCTTTCAAAAGACTAATATCTTATTAAAACTGATTATAGATGGTAGTTAGGGTTTTACAACATATTATATCCATGTTTTCAGGTGTTTTAAATAAGCTTGCCCAACTGAAATCTTTTGAGCGGACATAGGGGTTCTGCCTCAGGTTCAATATTTTGGAAAGCTTATGCGTAAGGTATGAATGTCATCCCTTGAGGCTCCCAATATCCACAATAAGATAAAGGCATCCAGTTGCTGATTCAGATCTTGACTACCCTGTGGCAGCGTTTGTCTCTTTCCATTCACTACAAAGGGATCCTAGTGTCTTTACACTTAACTTAAAAGACTCACTTAGAAGCTGAAGGTTCTGTGAGGTTTGTCCAGCACAGCCACTTTCAAGAAAGAACTTAAGAAGAAAATCTGTTGTTTCCCAGAAAAAAAACTTCCCTAGAAGGTTGGAAGAGACATTAGACATCATCTAGTCCAACTGGAGGGCAGTTGTTCTTCCTCCATTTAGCCCACGATTAAAGCTTCAATTTTTGGCTATATGCTTTGGGGCAGGGGTTTTAGCAGGGGCTTTTGATTTTGGCAGGAAGTGGGAAGAGGATCTTTCAGGTGCGGAGTCATCCGCTTTTTTCACCTTTCCCTGTTTGAATATTGTCACAGTACTCTAATCGATTGAACCGTGACATGCTAACATTAACATCATGTTAATGTAAAAGTAACATGAGTAAGCCATGACCTTCTCAGTCAACTTAAATAGAAGTTTGGATGATTAAACTTTTACCCTCAGATTTTATCATATCCGTCCTAATTACTAAAGGACCAGAATACCTTTCTTTGGTGCAGTACAAATACACAGCCTACCTTTTGTTTGTCTCTACTGTGTGTACAATTGCCAAGATTTCATTAATAAAGCACTTCTGGCAGGGAAGAAGGTGTTGGGTATCTCAAGCTTTTTCACAGTTGTATCTGTGCTCTAAACCGAGGTGTTCCATATCCCAGCAACCCTTTCTGGGATTCTTCTCACCTAATTTTAGATGTTCTGATTTTCAGATTTCTGACTTTATAGGGGAGGAAGGAAATAAACACTTTTAGGGGTGCTTCATCTGAACTGCTTTAGATATTTGCATTAGGATAACAAGAACTATGCCCTAAAAAGTCCTGTTCTTCTCTGTAAAGGAAGTGAACAGTGACTACCTCAGATGTAACAACTATATTCTGTCTATGTGGAAAGTTAGTTAGGTTGAATTCCAGCTCTATATCCTTAAGCCATCAGAGCTTCAACAGCATTACTAAAAAATGTTCAGAATTTCTTCTTTTTGTCCTTTATTGTCTTAATGCTAGCCACATATTTTTCTCTGTATTTTCCTAGCTTTCCCTGTTGATTTTCTGGGCTTTAAGCCTCTGTTTAATATTTATTACAATCCTATTCCATGTGTTACATTGGGATGCCATAGAAGTTCAGTTCAAGCAATTGCTTTTATTTGCCAGTGAATTGGGGTAGGCTTTTAGCTAAACATTTCCTCTTTCTTGGTGGTATTGGATACTATTTGATTTAAAGTATATTTTGGTTTCTGCTTGAGAACTCCTTGTTTTCATTTACTTCTTTCGGTCTATTTTTCCCCAGTCAACTTCACTGACTTCAGCTATGAGAAATTTTGCTGTATCAAGTATTGTGCAGGAAATTCACCTGCCCTTTCTTAGATACTTATTTAGAATTTGATAACTCACACTTTGGTGGTGCCTTACCCTTTGCATCAGCTATGAAGGGAATCTTGCCAGGAAGAAATCTGACTTTTGGATAACTTACAATCTTGAGCATCACAGGGAGCTAAGTCTGGCATTGTCTTCTGGGAGTGGCTATTTCCTTCTGTTTCTTACAGAAGGAGACAAGAGCAACTAGTTTTAAACCACTCGCACATGGTTAAATTACATGATATAAATCCCATCTATCATCTACACTTATCCCTCACCCGCTCCAGGACAGGAATTAATAGAGCTGTCCATTGTAAGAGCCATTACTGAGTTACACTATTTTGAGTGCAGTAATATTTTGCCAGGAATTGCAAGGAATAATTTTAGACACTCTAATAAGTTATGTGACCTCCATGCTACATTTCTGAAATTGAATTCACCCATGGCAAGACAATTGCTCCCCCACAATCTTCCTCCCACAGCAGAAAAGTAGTAAGAAATAATTCTGGCATGATTTTACAGCCTGTAAAGACTCTCCCACCTTCCCACGCCACTGTATACTCTTCTCATCTCTTGTCTGTTAGCACGTTGATCAGTTACTTTCTGAATCACCAGGGTATATAAACCAGATGATAGGATTGCCTTTGTAGTTCTGCCACCACATCAGTCACTATTTCACATCTTCCTCCAAACAAATTTTATGTAGAGGTTTTAGCATGTGAATCATATTGCCAGTTACCAATAATACTTGTATTAGTGAGACTTTCCAATCTTTTCTTATAACCTACACTTTATAATTAGTAACTAGACACCAGAAAGATGCCAAGCAGTCCCTGAAAATGATGGGGAAGGTGGAAGCTTAGGTAACAGAAAACAAGAGAAGCAGAGGAGAAGCAAGTGAATGGGAGGCAGGCAAGGCTACAGTGAGAGGAGCAAAAAAGAAATCACCAGGAGAAAGGTTCATTTTCTACCTGAGAGCCCATGGTGAAACCTGAGGTTTCTAAGTCTGAAAATTCTTCCTCAGTCAGCAGATAAGTGTGATTCCCACTGTCTTATCTTGTTGCAGCCCCTGGGGAATCACAACCTGTTGCCCACTAGCTCATTTGGCAGAAGCCTCTGCAGAAGGCCCAGAACACCAATCCTACTGTTGATCTTATGAGGATTAGTAGAATTTCAAAAGATTGTTATTTTCTAGTTCATTCTTTAAAGCAACCTGAGAGATCTCTTTCATTTACATGTTCAATTTACCATGCAATTTCTTTCTTTTCCTCAATGCACCTCTGGTGCTTCCTCACAGAGTGCAATAGATACTTAATTTTGTTAGGATAATAATTATGACAGCTAGACAAATAGCACCTACATCCTGTTGCAGCTTAACACAGCAGCTACTTCTTCACTGTGCAGCCCTAGATGTACTTCACCTTTAAGGGACTTGACACTTTGCTGTCTTATGGACTAGGAAAAAAGTGTTTGAGATGATGTGTTTGTTTGTCTGTTTGTTTGTTAGTTTGTCTGTTTTTCGTTGATTTTGCATGAATAGGCACTGCATTAGATCCTGAGATCAGAATATAGGTTGCCATCTCTTCAGTGGTGTCCTGTAGTTCCTAAACCTCTAATACACTTGAGATCTGTTTTTATAAGCCGGGAACAGAATTTGAGTTTCAGTGAGTAACCCATAATCGCAGAGGAATTTTATGGCAGAATTTTGTGTAATATCAGGATTAAGGATTTTTGTATTGATGTGAAGAAGAAAGCCCAGTACAACTATTATCATTTCTTGTTCTACTTTGAGAATAACTGTATATAAAAAAAAAAAAAACAAAAAATGATCTAATAGGTAAGAAAAATAAAAGAGTGTTTGGTGAACCATACAAAATCCTTCACTGAATTCCTGTAAAATATCATTTTTATACCCATGTACATATTTAATGAACTACTGCTTTGTAATTTTTCAATTATCTGTCCTCCTCCTCAAGAAAACTGGTTTAACACTGATCTAACACAGCATTGCAGCAATTAGCACTCACAAAACAACAAAGAAACACCTCACTACTAAAAGAGGGATCAAAACATAAAATCAAAACCCACTCATTACCAGCATCCTAACACCACTTCAGTGCTTACAATAGCAACCACAATGTTTTGGTGGTTTTGATTCCTTTGCTTAAAAGAAGCTACAGAGCATGCTTGTTACATTTTCAAAAATATGGTTATTAACCATTTCAAAATGTTTTGGGTTTTCTGTTGAGAGGTAGGAGTTAGTAGATGAATTGTTGAGCTATTGCACTTTTTGTCTAGTCTGACTATTTGCTTAAATAAGTCTGCTGTTGAAAAAGGAGCCATATTTTGGAACATACTTGGTGTACAGGCATAATTTTATAAAACTTCCTTTAACTCACTTTGCCTTCATATTGTCTGGGCAGTTAAAATATATTATTTTTCATTTGAATGGTTTTGTGAAAAATCTTAATGTTTGCCCTTTTTTTTTTGTCTTGTTGTTACATTATATTACTAGCTGGTGGCAGAGAGGATTTTGACTACTTTTTTGTTTGTTGGCATCAGAGGCATTCTTAATCATGCCTTTAGACCTTTAAGGGAGCTAATATTTTTGCACAAAGTGAACTTCAAACTTTCATTGGTGTATTTCCAGATGCTTTAATGTTCTGATTGTATTGAGCACAATTATGTTTGCTTTTAATGCATAAATGTGGAAAATAATGTACATTGGTTAACAAACAACAACTATAAAAAGATAAAAGAGCAGCTGATAATAAAAATAGCAGTGAGACTATTTTTTAGAAGGCATGGAACATATAAAGAGCAAACATATTGTGATGCTAACAACTTTAATTAATATTGTATTAAAGGTCAAGTATAAATGAGGAAGAGATGTTAATAAAAAACATGGGCTAGTATACTAAAATTAGAAGTTTAGAAACATGCCATACAGAACCATACGATCATGTTGAAACATTTGACTGGAAATATGTTTGGTGAGATATTTTCCACACTGAATGGAGAAGGGGGCCTATGTTAGAGACAATAAGAAGGTTTTTTTCTGTTGAATCAAAAATTACCAATGTGAAATATGCACCCATTTTACCTCTTCCTTGTTCAAGTAGGATAATAGCTATGCATGTGAAATTCAAGATATGTTTGTTTAACCTAACAGTTATTTTCGATCAACAGTCAAGTGGGAGTAGCTTTTCAGTGGGGAGTTAGTAGTCATGAAAGTGAATGGCCCATTTCACAGCTGTTAGTTCTCTTACTTTTGCAGATGTGCTTAATGAACTCTGATTGAGAATGATGTACCTTATTAGATGTACTAAAGCAGATCCTTGATGTTGGAATTCAATATCATTTATTTGGGAAGACAAAACAAAAATACAAAAACCTTCCCTCCGCAGCCTGACCTTGAATGCTGTATTAGATCATCTGTTCCCTTCTCTGGCGTAGGAAAGAGACTGCAAGGCACGAGATCCACCACAGGGAAGCTTGCTGAATATTTGCGTGGGATTAGCCATGCCAAAGTTATGTATCTCATGTAAGCTAATCAGGAAGTTTTCCCATGGAAAAGGCAACTTGAAAACGTGATTCCTCTTGTCCTCAAATAAATGTTGGGTGGAATGAATTGCTGTTGGAAAGCAGAATTGCCCCAAAAGTTGTACCTTGCTAGAGATGCTCCTGTTGGCTGTGTAGGAATCCATCATGTCTATTATTTAGCGATATAAACATTACCTAATGTAAGCTAATCATCTAGGCTTCTTCGACTGAGAAGCACATCCAGAGTGCATGCTAAACTGATGACTGTTACAGGTAGGATGAATATGAGTCTTTTTTTTCCCCACCTGGACTATAGAAGGAAGCAACACAATTACCTTCATCTGGATTTTCTGAAATGAAACACAATTCTTTAGTTAAAATAGAGCACAGATACACCTCACAACTTCAGCCATGCAAAATCTGGGTCACATTTAGATGAGGCTGGTATTTTCATTCAACCTGTCTTAGTCATCTATTTTAGATAACTAAAAATCACTTGGAAGGTCTTGTCTCTTTCCACTGCCTTTAGTAGAAGCCTAGCCATGTAATGAAGACTGGAATTTTAGAGATAGATAGTGGAAGTCCAGTGAGGTTATTAATGTGCTCAGAGTCTAGAAATGTGCATAAATAGTGTAAATCTGATGAGCTGTGCTGGAGGACATGGTACTTTGCCTTGGTTAATGGAGAAGCCCAAGGAAAGGTTGCTTTAACCAATGATCTGGAGAAGGTAAAACAAATCAATTCTATAGATACAACAAGGTTTTTCTTTTGGTCTGCTTATTGTGATAATTGCTGAATGCTTAGTCTGACTATAGAGGATGGAGATCAGTCTCTTGCTCTTAGGCTTACTGTGTTACATTTGTTCCATGAGTATCCACAGAAAATTCTTCATATGTAGAGCAAGTGGAAAACACAAACGGGAAAGGTGTCCATGGAACAAATGGCCCATAGAAAAGTTTACTTCAAGCTATACCATCACAAATTTATAACTCTTTTTGTTGCTCCTTGTTCTCTGTAGAGAATCCTAACAGCACGTCTAAGGTCATGTTCATTGCATTTGTTAGGTGTCAGATGTGTCTAAATAAGGAGTCTAAATATCATCCTGTTACGGTACTATGCTAGAGAACTGCAGTGACAGAGAAGAGCATGTGTAAGTAGTAATATCATAGTCTAGTTCTGGGTGACTATAATATTTGGTGTATTTAATAATACATCTCTGATCAATTTCTATCAAAAATAGCACAGCAGACAATCTTTCTTCTTGTATTTTCTGATATGGAGGTGGTGACATTCAGAAAAGACAAGCCAGAACAGTTGCTCTTTAATTGAGAATCACTTAGTACGTTGATGTGCTGTGCTGAGGGTTCTGCCAGCATTTCCCATTGTGATCTCCTATATTTAGCAATATACAGCTCCATCAACAGTGAAAGAATGGAACTTGGGCCCCTAGATAGCGACCTTTTTTTCCATTGAGATAATTAAACAAATTCATGTGGGCAGTAAAATGTCTTCTTTTTAGAAACTGTTGGTTTAAGAAGACATTTTATATCCTTTCCATTCGAAAGTAATTTGTTTGTTTTGCCACATTGTAAATGCCTGATCTGTAATGAGTGTGGTAGTTTAATTATCTTTCATTTTAATGAAAAACATAAAACATCCTTTAAAGCAGAAGAAACTTAGCAACCTTGCTCAAAAGTGAAAGGCAGACAGAATCTCTGTAAAGTTCCTCCCCCAGAGCAGTATAAACATTGTCATTTGTTGTCAGAGAGCATGTAAAATATTCCAGAGACATTACAGAGGGCAAAGTCACAATTGTTATTACAAAAAGATTGAGATCTGTAACCTATAACCTGTGGAGAAGAAAGAAAAGTTGTGCTTTTATACAACATAAAAGTTTTTATGCTGATGCCACTCTTTAAAACTGGAATAGTTTAATGGAACCATTCCCAGACGTTTTCACTGATTCCAACACGCTCCAGAACTCCCAGTTGCAGTTACAGTCTTTTATTCCTGCTTCCAGCTGTGAAATGTACCTTTGCAAATAATACTTTTGTCACACATTGTCTACACATGCTATTTTTTTAACCCAGCATATTTCTCCCAGGTATGGTAGACCATTCTACCGTAATCCTTTTATAGTGACTACCAGACTTTTTATGAGCGGCAAAAATGCATCAGAGATGATTGCATTTACCTAACTTCTTTTACTCTTGACATTCTACATAACACTTTTGGTCTGTGAAGAATTTGCCAAATCCAAGTGGCCTCACAAAGTTCTGCAGAAAATTTGGTTAGTACAGTTGAGAAAAATGATTGTCTGCTGTAAAATGATGGCTGTTTTCATGTGCTTTGTTATTGCTCTGATATCTGTAGTTCTCAGATATGGCAAATTACTGCGAGGAGGCAAGTGTGAAGTATCTGCCAACTGATGGACCAGCATCAAAACACATCAGTTGGTATCTACCGCCTAATCTTATACTTGCTTCATGCCTCTTCCCAGAATCAGGAATGGAACTGGAAGCCTTGTGTTGCATGGGTGACATCTATAGCCAATTTCTCCAGTGCTGCACGTTGTCCAAAGAAGTTCCTACAGGAGATGGAAATGGGAATGTTGCCTACACTTCTCCTATAGAGGCTAGGCCTCTTCTTTTGAAAGCTACACTGGTCAAGAAATCGCTACAGACTAGCCGAGATCCTTTCAAGATGAGGGGTGGGAACTGGTGCCAAAAGAGAACTCTTATCTCTCTCACACTGGTACCGTGACAGTAACTGCCTACTTGGTGGAAGGAACCAGTGTGCTGACTGTCCTCCTCATTAGGTTAAAATCTTGCACTAATCTCAGATTAATGAAAAATGTAAAGGGAGTCTAATGGAAGTGTGGTAGAAAACTGACTCCATGTCTCCCAAGATACCAAATCTGTGGAACTTCAGTTCTACAACACCAGATTATCAGCTGCGGGGTAAACTGAATGAAGTGAGAGGAAAGTGTTTGTATATGTACTTGTTTCCTGTTGGATAGGATCTGCATGCTAGTTAAAAATCCTTGCCATTTTTACTGGTGTAGCTTTCTTTGAGGCCCATACATTGTTTAGAAGTCTCATTACATCTGTGATAATAGGGTTTTCAAACTGTTTTCCATAGGTTCTTGGAGTCTATGGGTTACTTCTAAGGAATCCCTTAAGGGTTGCCGAGAATTGGAAACGTGTTGTCAATCCCTAGGCAGGAGTGCAGAAGGGCAGAAGGGGAAGAGTGAATGTGTCCCTTTGCCGGAAGATATTTAGGATCCTCTAGTTTCAAAAGGTTGAAAGACACTGCGCTGGAATATAAAGATTGTACATCTAAATGAAATATCTCCTGAGAGGCTGGGGAATATAAGTTCCATCCATGGTATCTATTCTGAATTAATCTCTATGACAAGTGTGTGGCAGAAGAAAGAGGGAATTCGTTCTTCCTTTGAAGCAATACTGACTGTGTTTTCCAGAAATCTCTCATCTTAGGGCCGCATGAAAAGGCTTTACACAACAACTCAAGGGCTCCCAGTCTTTTCCAGCACTACTCCAAACTGAGTTGTATTGCCAAAATTCCTTAGTGTGTGATTGCTACTGGAACTCATATAAAAACTTCATAAAAATGTGAAGTTAGCCTGGGGCCGGGAGGAAGTTGGGAGGACTAAGCTATGAGAGTAGCTGACCCCCCTCTTTGTACTTTTGACTCAGGTATGGAAACATTTACACCAAGAAATCTGCATCTTTTTCAAGGTACATTTTCCATAATCTCTTGTACTTCTAAAGTGTAAAAGCAATAGAGCACATATAAGCTTGGTGTTCATTGATAGGAGATGGAGTCGGAGGCCAAGGAGTTGTAACTTGCTCTGACGCAGGTTGAATTGGTAACAATAAAATCACGGATTTTCTACAGTCCTGCTCATCTACGTATTTTATGGAATAGCAAACTGAAGGGGTGTGCATACCTTTCTATGGATATGTGTCTATCTGAGAAGAGCTCCCTCTTGTGCTTTTTCTCCCAAGGAGCACTGCCAGCCACCCTGCTTTTGTGACATGCTTAGTGAAATGGCATTATTTGAGACTGTTTTCTCTTTGCCAGATGCTGTGATTGCACTAGTCTCTTTTTCTTCAGAAATCAGACAAAAATAGCTCTACAGCTGACTTCTGCTTTTTCAAATAAATTATCCAGATACATTGAAAATGACAAAAATCAGAACATGTTATTCCCTTACTTAGTGACATGAATTTGCCCTGCAAGAGGCACCAAGGTTGCCTAGCGTAACTGCGATTTGAACAAGGCCCTGCTTATGTGTCTTGGAGGGGCGTAAGACAATTCTCAATCCTGATGTAAATCACAAAAAGCACTGAGCTCTGAGAGCAGAAATTGGCCCATAGCTTCTATGTCTGCCTGTGCACTTCTTGTGCCAGGGCTGCTTTATTTCCTTATTATTTAACTGAAGAAATTGGTGTGGGTGGAAGGGGAAAAGCAGCATGATCGGCTATTCTTTTTCCAGAAGAAAAAACAAACTGGGAGGGTTTGGAGAAGCTCCCGACTGTCCCTCTAAGGAGAGTCATTGCTGATGTGTCCTATGGGATTCTTGCATGTGGTTCAGCTTAGCCGTGCCTGTTTTCAGCACCGACCCTTCATCTAGTTTCACACGTCTGCTGGGATGCAGCCTTTCTCCTTCGCTTGCATCTTCATTTTGGCCTTGTTTGCCTTATGGAAATCCCCGTAAATCATTCCAGTCTCCGCTGTGCAGGAAGTACACTATCTACAGTCACACTGCCTTGATTTCTTTGGTTTTAATGCTACTTGCAGTAGCTATACTGTGCTATCAAACCATGACACTGATCAAAAGCAAAGGAGAGCCAGTAGATGGCACCATTTATTATATTATAGAAGCTTCATAACCAAAGGCTGGAGGGTTTTCCCCCTTTAAACCTGGTTGTCAGTGAAACATAAATCAAGCCTCCATTTTAAGAGATGTTACTTACAAGCTTAGTAGAGACCTCACTTTATATCCTTTCCCAAGGCTTCCTGGGAAGGAGTCAGTGGCAATGCCTTAAATGGAAAAACATTTCAGAAACAATAATGGAACTAGAGGTCAATAGGATACAGCCCAGGGGAGCTTTCTTCTGTTTTGCTCTTAAAAATATCCTGTTGCTTCTTTACTTCCGTCATTCTATTAAATAACAGATTTGCTTTGAGGCACATCTCCCAACCAAATAACTTTGGAAAAGATTCAGGCAGTGGTCAATTACGAACGTGGTTGTAGCTCTTCCGTAATAATGAATAGTACTATTTTCTTGCAACGTATAGGAGCTGTTATCTGGAGCTCTCGGCGTCCTTCTGAACACTAATGAAGTGCTCCTCACAACACCTCTGTCAGATAGGGAATATTAATTCCCCTGGAGTCCCATTGACCTCAATGGGTGCTTGCAGTTTTTCTTGTCTAAGAAGGAGATACACATGTGAGTAAGGATTGCAGAACCAGGAGTAAACAGGGCAATCTATTTTCTGCCATTTCAACTGTTCATTTTTCCCAGAGGGGAAAAATAAAAAGTTATTTTGCCTCACAGGAGTTAACCTCTGCAGAGCACTTTTGGTAGGGGGTCAGACTGTGTGTCTGCTAGCTGCAGGTTTCAAACTGGTAATTTGTGCACTGCGTGTGCACCAGAGACAGACGTGGTGACTTCAGCATCATTTACTATTTAAGGTTAAAAGCAGTTGCTCTTCCTAACCTGCTGCTCCACAGCCAATGTAATTTTAATACCGTGTGCTGTAAAAAAGGAAAGAAATGCAATGCTGAAACATTTAGCAGGATATATTTTTCCATCTTTATTTTAAGTTATGAAAACTGCCTGCAAAAAGCTAGTAAGTGTTTCCAGTCAATGATAGTTTCCTGGCATCAAAAGATTAAGAAAGCAAAATGAAATATCCAGCGGAAGAAATACCAAGACGAGAAGACAAAAAAAGAAAAAGAACAACTTGGATTTTCTATATTTATCTGTGTGCTACGTGTATCTGCTTCACTAGGCTGTCAATTTTAATTGGACTGCAACCTACAGTAGTTCGGTTCACACTGATTCAATTAAAAAATCCTGTTATTACTTTTTTTCCATATTGCCCATAAATAGGAATATTGTAGGAGTAATAATGTTAACCCCAGTGTCCTGGCAAAATGCCAGATCAGGTAATTGCGTTCTGCCTATGTAAATTTTAGTTGCGGTTTCAGCTGAATACATTAGTAATTTTTTTCCATTCCCAGTCATCTTGTATGGCATTGCTGTGGTTTGTTAAAGAACCGCCCAGATGTGGCTGCATTTCGTGATCACAGAAATGAGTAGGAAAAAAAAAACAGGACTTCTCCTTGTAAAATCCTACAGTTTACAACATCAAAGTGCAGAGTTGGGGAATGCAAGTTGTTTGAATTAAAAATGACTTAATGAAGATACACAGCTGTTTTGGATGGTCTGTATAGATAGTTAATGGCTTGTGGAAACCTGCTGTACGTATGTTGTTATGACAAAGAGCAGTGCAAGGTTTGCCTGGTCTCCCTGAGGAAGATCTTCACAGGGAAGGTAGGCCAGGCTGAGTCTTTGATGTAAAGGATGGTACAGCGTGGAAATAGCATAGGAACAACAAGCCTTTAGCAGCCTACTTGATAGGCCTACACAAGGACCACTAAACATCTATGGCAGAAAGCAGACAGACGGTTAGTGAAAGAATGGTCGTAGTGCCCCCCATGGAAGAGTTCTTAGAAGTGGAGATTTTATCCATTCTTTTCTGGAGAAAAAAATATAAGAACAAAAAAAATAGCACAAGCTACCTAAGGGAATGGGTCTTTTCAGATTATTTATTGCTTGCTTTTCTGAAAAATATGCATGGTGTTCCTAAAAAAAAGCCCATATCTTTGACTACAAAACAATTACCAGCAGCTGTTTAACTCACATTTACTGACACGTGCATGGTAGAGAATGAGCAGTTCTGTGCTTTTGACACCTCGTTGCAAAGGACAGGTTGTCTATAATGCCTAGAGAGCCCACGTAAGGAGTTAAGAACAATGATTGTGTCTTTCCAGAGTCCAGCTTTGGGTGACTTCTAAATGAAATAAAACCTATTTTACAGAACCAGCAGAACAGTGATGGAGTACAATGGGCATTCAGGAGAGCAGCAGCAGAAGACGGCACAAAGGTCAGAACACCAATCTTCTATCTGAAAAGATCTCCTTCTCTGAAGCAAGGCTGTGTGCACTGACTCAAATGGCTGAGATATATCTGATTCTCATATCCTTCTGATCGTGACTTGGTACCTACCCTACACTTGTGCCTTGGAGGCATCCCCAGTTAACGAGTGGAGGACACTGCTAACCTTAGCGTTGTTAACGTGAATGCTGAAACTGTATTTAAGAATTTATGAATCTTCTATTTTGCTTATTAGCCACACTGTCTCTATGCCTGTGTTTATTGAGCATAGCGTTGCCTTGTAAAATGCCTTCTTATTTTCTCCTTTGGGATTATAAAGTAGCTCCTTTCTTTTAACAAAAAAATGAACCTTATTCAGCAGACTCTTCCTCACCTGAGTTGGATGAATTCTTTTGATGAGCCTGTTTGAATTAAATAGGTTTTCAGTGGGACTGGCTGCATAATAGAGAATTACCTATGTGACTGAGAATGAGAGGTTAGGCCCACGTTTTCTGATTGTGTCATGGTTACTCTCAATTCTCCAAATTTAATTTTTCAGATGAGGGGGGAACAGAGGGAAGATTTTTGTTTTCACTTGCTAATGGTGATTGGAAGATTAAAGATGAGCTGCAGGGTTGGTGACAGCGCCTAACAGTTCTCAAAAGTGACAGCATTAGCTTATGTATCCAGTCATACAGTAGCAATGCAAGCCTTTAGTATACAGTACATGAGGAGCTGTCAGGTCTGCAGCAATCCAATTAAGTTACATGGTTTCTAAACCTAGATGATTTGAGGAAGCTTAAAACTGAGTTAACACTGTGCTGGCTCAACGGTCATGTCAATTATCTGGTTGGATGTGTCTGTAACTCTGCTGAAGCATGTGGGATTTTTTTTTCCTTCCTATAGCAAGACAAGGGAGAGCACATTTCAGAGTTCATTATTTATTAAATGAGAATCCTAATATACATTTGAAAAAGATGATCGTGCCATCTGGAATAAAGCAGGATAGATGCATTGTGCTTTTTTTCAGGCTCTTTCCTGAGGTATAAAAGTTCCTTTGTGGCAGCTGAAGTGGTATTCATTTCTGCGGAGGTCTCTGTCTGACCTTTGCAGTGGAAGGCTCAGGCAGGGCCTACATGGTTCTTGTCAAAATCTTCTTCTAACCTTTAGTATCAGAGGACTGCCTGCATTTCCGTTTGTGCTGTTCACATTACCCTTGTACCTGAAATGTGTGATGCAGAAGAGAAAAGCAGCTTCATAGTACAGCTATTCTTTTTTTACAATGCCTTGTGTTATGGCGAATTAATAAAAAACCCTATGAACGGTCACCTTCAAATTTAGCCCTCTGTCCTTCCAAGGTGCCCAAAGACTTTTAGCCATGTAGCCTTATCATACTCCTAAAGAGAATTCCTCACAGGTGCATGTGTCTTGTTCCTTATTTAGGAATTTGTACAAGGAGTTGCCTTATAGGCTTATGGGAAACACATGAAAAAAGAAACAGTTCTGGAAATCTAAGAGTAAGGTAATCTAAGGGGAAGTCCAAGCAAAATCAACCATCCCCTTCTTGGGCTAAAGCCTGAGGAAAGAGAAGGGTCACTCACTGCACTGTGTTATCAGTAGCTGCCCTTCATTATCTCGTGTGGAAATTCCAGTCAATGTCTGGTCCTCTAAAAATACACTGCTGACAGTCCCAAGAAGCAAAATTCTGGCCATGGCAAAATCAATGACAAAATCCGTATTGATTTCACTGGGACCTCAAATACATAGATCTAAGAAGTTGCTAGCTTGATCTCAGCTGCCACTTTAGGGAAGGCATCAGAAGGGCTGGTCACATCTGTATAGCAGTGAAAACAGGGCAGCTCTTAAGGTACTGAGTTTCAGGAAAAGAATTGCAAGAATGAAGGAAAATCCACAAAATGAAGCCAAAGAGAGAGGAACAGTCTGGCTATATATCAGCTTTGGAAAAGAAGTCCAGTTCAGCTTTATGAGAGAAAAGTTGCTCAGAACTTACACTATCAAAGTTGATAGAACTAATTCCATTTTTGCAGCATGTCACTGTTGCCAGATTGGACTCTGATGGGAAACAAAATATTGATCCCAGACAGTTCAGCTGGCTAGCATAAGCACTCCCATCAGCTCTTGCTGTGGAAAGATCCCTCCAAGGTCACTGCTCAGCCAAGACTGACCTTTTGAGAGGAATAAGCCAGGGATGCTGCTTTGGGTGGCTGTTTCTGTCATGGATTTTAAAGCAACAAATGTTATTTGTTTATTGTTCACTCGTCCCGCCCACTCTTTGATATCAAGATATATATCGATGCATATTCATGCATTTCTAATATTCAGCCTGCAGATCCAGCACAGTTGTCCCATGAAGACAGCCATGTGCATTTCTCCCAGTACAAAAAGGACTTTCTCCATACAAATTCAAGTCTGTTACTGTAAGCTCAAGCATTCGCTTTTCTGACGAAGGGAAAGGTTGACAAAGAAATGAGCCAAAATGGCCCAGTTCTCTTGCCATCTACAGTCATGGGCAAAAATCCCAAGAGAAAGACAGAAAGAAGAAAGGGAATCAGGAGAACTTTTAAACACAGAACTTCCCCTTTTATCATGTTTCTAATCCTATTTCCCTTGCTCCTTTTTATTTTTGCTTTGTTGTTTGTGACGCGTACCTTCTTGATGCTGCATAAGGCTGCACCTTATGGGGGAACCTGAAGAGCATGTTGTCTGCTAACTAATAACTTGAATTTTGTTCATCCCAGAAAGCCAAAGAGAGGAGGGAGATTACAGTAGACGGCGTAGTGAGATTTGCATATTAACAGCATGGTTATCGAAGAAGAGCTGCTTGTATTTAGTCCACACTGCGTCCTCTGAACACCCAATCACGCTGCCAGACGATGCAGATGAGGGATTCAAAGATCCTATGTTTTTTTAGACAGAACTGTACGCATCAATACAAATCAGATAACGAAACTGGAGTGGGGGAAGCCGAGTAAGTGGAGCAAACCTGTTTGGTTATGGTTCTGCAGCTGCACAGCATCCGTGCCTCTTCGTTGGCTGCGATTGGTCTATCCCGGCGCAATGTATCATATTGTGTATATTAATGTTTCGGCTTTACAGTTCTGTTTCCATTAGGGGAAGATTGCCTATGAGCCTCTTAGTGGATAAATAGGAATTTACAGCTTTCAAAAAATCTCTTAAAGCTTGCAGGATCTGCAGAAGAAGGAATTACACATGACTATTTTTGAAGCTTTAAAAGGTCCAGAGGGCCTAATTGTGCTCTCAGATATTCCAGTGCAGCTCCTATTGAAGTCTTGGGATATAATGCATGCTTATGAGACAGCTAAAACAACTCCTCTTTTTAAATTTTAAAAGAGAATGCTTCAGTTATTAAAAAATTAGACTGTAAAGTCTCTAGGGCCAAGGCAGCAACTTCCCAAGAACTATCCAGAATAGCAAAGTGAGGTCTTGGCTGCAACCTGGAAACATGCTGACCTACAAATAGCAAACACATGCTGAAGTGAGCATGCATTAGTGAAAGCACAAGCAAAAGATTATACCTGTTTCTGCAGACTTGTGCATGCACACGTGTGTGTATGTGTGTGTTCGTCCAGAGAGCTGTAGGGGAGGGAAGGAGAGAAATGGCACAGCCCTAAACTGCCAGAATGAAATAACCCTTTTGGATGTTTTCATCACTTGCAGCCAGATACATTAAGTCCAATATCAGCTGAGATACTTTCTTTTACGTCTGTTTTATATCATCCGAGGCTTGACGCAACAGCCAAGAGGGCTGTGTTTAAAATGTCTCTTTAACGTTTGCTGTTGTGTATTTTTCAAAGTACAATAACATTCTGTGTTAGAAAAGATAAAGGGGAAAATTTAGGACAGGTAAAGACCGTAAACTTCAGAGTTACATTCAGACACTGGAGTTTAGTATGTGATTTATTAACTGTTAATTCATTTCACAAGGTATTTTTAGCTAAAGCTGAGGAACATACTGTGTGTCAACTTCTCTAGGAGTTTTCTTTTTGCTTTTAAATGTAGGTGCTTGCTTAGGAATGAACAGGTTTGGGGCTTGTGCTGTAGCAGACTGGATAGGTGTGTTTTAGTGTAAATAACACAGGAGAAGATGCCCAAGTTATAATTACGTCTGACTTTCATCAGAGTTAAACCTAACAGAAATGCCTCCAGCAGCTTCTCCTTTATATCCAGCTATCCCACCTAAGCAGCAAGGCAAGAAGCAGGGAAGAAAACAGCGGTGCTCAGCTGGGTGAAGAGTGACTCCTGCTCAGCCAGGGTAGTTAACACGTACCTAGAGCAGCGCATCCATCCCAGGCTTTGTCCTCCACATGGATGTCCTTGTGTAATTTGTGTCAGTGTGGTTCG
>JAUBNY010000934.1:1149092-1162817 GCA_032275445.1 Crypturellus soui
TCCCCCTCCTCCCCCGCCTTCCCTTTAGCGGCTCCGCTTATTATTTATTTATTATTTTCTCTTAATTGCGGCTGCTGCGGCGAGCCCGGCGCTGCCGCCGCGGAGAAGCGCCGCGAGCAGCGGCCCCGGCCCGCGCCGCCTCCCGCGGGGCACGCGCGTGGGCCCGGCCGGCTCGGGCGCCGGGGCCCCTCCCGCCTGCAGCGCCGGTCTCCCCCGCGGGAATGAGCGGCTGCGGCTGCCCGGACCCCACGGCGCCGGTTGCCACCACAGTTTGGCGTGGCGGCTCCGGAGGTGGCTGTCCCAGCCCTCCCTCCCTGCCCGCTCCCGGAGCGCCCGCAGCAACCGGGGCAGCTGTGGGTGCCCCGGCGCCGAGGGAGACCCCGCTGCTCCAGCGGGGAGAGCCGGGTCCCCCGGAGCGGGGGTGGCCGCGGGTCGTGTCCGCATCCCCTCGCTTTGATCTGGTCGCCGGAGGCGGCTCGCGGTTGTGGGGTATGGAGAGAGCTCCCCTGCGTTTCCCTCCGGTGCTTTAATTTTAAATGTGCTCTTCAGTGAGCACTTCTTGTCTCCATAAGGAAGGTTGGACCCTTTCTGGGCAGGAGGGGCAAAAAGCCCTGGGATCCTTCCCGTAGATTGTCTATATACTATGTTGCATATTACTACTCTATTATTATTACTATTGGAAGTTCTGTTGCAGTATGTCAAAAGCTTTTGATGTACAGTGTGCTTCATTCTTTATTTTCCACCTCAAATTTGGAAAGGGATGATAAAATTCATTGGCATTAATGAATAAGTTGAGAACACTTTGAAATAGTGCATGTGGTGCATGGTGTGAAATTGTAGCTATGCATAAAAGAGCAATAACTACTGTGCAGGTTTTATTTAAAGCCTTTTTCTGTAGGACTGTGTGCATAAGTCCATTCATCTGTCTCTCTGCTTTTTAAGTATGATTGTTTTCTGCTGGTGAGGTCTCCTTCCGAGGTGCTGTGGGGCTGCCTTCATAGACACCCACATTTGTCTGGTTTCAATAGTCCTTTACTCTCATGCTCTAGGAAGATTTGTCACTGTCAAAATATGTGAAATTTGCTATTGTGGCTTTCTATTTTAGATCTCTCTTCCTGGTACACTTATTTATTTATTTCACACTGAACTGTGTGTGTTTGGGGTAGAGAGGTGGGGGTAGCAAAGGGAGTGAGCTTAGACTTTTCTATATGTCCTAATGTACAAGAAGAAAGAAAGAAAAAGCCTATTACATAAGGAATTTAGGGCACCAAAGTAGCCCTGAGCTAAATTCCAGAAAAAATGAGTCTGGTTGGTTTGTTTGCCTGCACCAGGCAGTCGGCAGCATGTGGTATTTACAGAACTTACCGTGTACAGTAGCTCCCAAGTAGTGAGAGAGCATCGTGTGTCCTCAGCAGCGAGAGTCTTGGCAAGTCGGGCAAAACTGTAGATGCAGCAGCGGAAGGATGATGCACGTGTGAGGGTGCGTATGTATACAAGTACCCCGAGGCTACTTATTTTTTCCTTAGGATAGTTTGTTGTCTTTGACCTGGAGTATGTGCGTCCTCTCCCTTGAATTCTGAGGCATTGTTATTGTTCTCCCCGTGTGCATGTGTTTCCGCGTTCGCCCTAATCTGGCTATAAGATATAAAATAATCCGGTAATAGACGTAGAAGGCACTACTGAAGGCAAGCCAGGCAATGGATCATGAAATCAGACAATAGTATTTTGTTTCCTAGCAACCCCCTGCTGTGAACTGAAAACAAAACGGTGGTGGGTGCTCCCACAGCGTGGTCGCTGTGCGCCCAAACCCTCGGGCAGGGGCACAGCCAGTAACTGCGAGATTCGAGATTCGCTCCTGTTTGTATCTGCTGCTTTGTTAGCGTTCTCCTTTTGTGGGGAGCAGATTTGCTGGGAGTGGCAGCTAAATGGTTAAGTTTTGACTCTGCTGCTCTTAGCTTTATGACAGTGTCTGTTAGAATGAAGAGGGATAGTCTGTAGAAATCTGTAGATATTTTGCGAGTAGAGTCATTTGAAATATCCTGTTTGTGTTGCTGGGGTATGTTGAAATCTATGTTGTTATAGACCCTTGGAAATCTGATTTATGATCGACTGTTAGTTACAGTATATAATCTCTTTTTGGACCTTATCTTGTTAATCAGCTTTTATCTTTGTGTTCGAAAGCTGTATTTGTTAGCATGTACTCAGAAAATCCTTTGTCACTCATGGGAATGAGAAGTGAAATCCGAAGTGCTCCTTTTGCTGTGTTTGCATCCTTGGTACTCTGTTCACCCTTCTGAAAGGCAAAAAGGAAAATAAGAGCCCTCCCAGTGCGGCACGTTTGGGTGTTTCTAAAAGTGATTCTGATAATGCAACGATTCCCCGGGCTTGAGCGTCTGAAATGGAATCTCGACACTGGACCCGTCTCCGTTGCACTTTGTGCACTGCCATCTATCTGAAAAAATCCCTTAGTGCAGGCTGGGGATCTGACCCTCTGTCTGTACTTAACTGCCTATGGGTTTCAGCGTTCCAGCAGGTGCTGGTGCTCAGGCGGCCCTTGGAGATGCTGAACTGCCCTAGGAGAAGGAGCAGTCACGGATGTGAAGCTGCACGTGCAGCGAACAGAGAAGATGCTGCGATTTTGCCTCTTTGCCACCTCCCCTCCCTGTGTCATAGAAAGTCACAAAAAGTTGTCCGTGGGAGTTTATCTCTGCCTTTTGTGGTGTTTACCCATGAGTAAAATGCAGTGCTAGATTACCCACTAGTTTCACTTGAAAACCTGCAGAAGTGGATGTGTTTACTACGTACAAGTTATGAACACTACTGAGTGCATCTTGGAAACTATGAAGTAGCAAGGAAGATTTGTGGTGAGAACAGTCAGCTTTGATTATGTATGCATTTAATAAAATAATAGAATAAAATAAAAACAACAGAATTCATGCTAAATATGGGAACTGCAATCTGTTTGTGACTTTTGGGGTTCACTGTTTTATTTAAGATATCCAATATGCTGTTATGTATAGTTTATTTATGTTGCTTGTAGGTATCTATCTTTCTGGTTCTTCTTAAGCACTGATATAGGGAAGCGTTGAAGCACTTCAATACAAATGGTTGAACAGTAAGAGAATATTATAGTTCTGATATATTAGAAAGTAGTTGCTCTTTGACACTTATTTTGGAAATCATGCAATTCAGTACTCTGGTGCATGTGGACAGTTTAGTTTAGAACGTGCTAATTGATTTTTGGAAGACTTTGTGGCTGAGCAGCAGTACTGGCTTTCCAGTTTTTCTCCTGTGTTTCGTTTTGATGGCAGTTCTCCCACACTGCAGCCCTGCAGCCAGGTAGTCGCAGGTTGAACTCGGTACAACCGCCTAACTGCAGTCCCTGCAGGCAGCCTGTGCACCAGACGGCAGAATTGGGGAAGGCAAAGAACACAGAAAGTACAAACATTTTTTTTAAAGGGAGGGAAGGGAGAAAGCTTGTGAACTCTTCGGCACGTAAACAGTGGAAGACGTTTGGGAGTGATTTTTAAGTGCTCTCTGTGAAACTCCTGTTATGCCAACTGCATTTATTGCTAGTGACGAATGTAAAACCTTACATGTGCTGTCACACACGTTGGAAACTGATGGAAATAGTCATCCCATGACTGGAACCAAAGCCTAGTACTTTCTTTCCCCTTCAAATCCATCCTGTTTGGAACACTGAGTTTAGTCTGCTCCATTTAAAGCTATTTGGTGTATAGGAATTAAGAAATTGACAGCTTTACTCTCTCCATTTAACTACAAAATGATGGTAGTGGCTAATGAGCTAACAGGGAATGTCCTTCATGACTTATGTGAGGTGCATGTGCTGTAGTCCTGCGGTTTTGTGGTTTCTCACAGCTTTTTTCTTTTTTTTTCCCTTTTTTTTTTTTCTTTCAAGGGAGTACTACAATAACATGTGGATGTGGAGTTACTTATTGCATGCTTAAATCCTGTAGGCTTAATAACTGTTGTATTGTTACATATTTACGTAAGTATTTGTTTCCTTTTCTTATTTTAAGAAAGCAACAAACGTGTGATGTCAGTTTTGGACCCCCTTGAAGCTTCATTTGTAAATCCTGTAACATAAAACCACTGAGCTGTCAATTCTTGCCAAATATGGAAAATAAACCATCCGTGTGATTTACAGAAACTTGAGCGTTTGATTCAGCAAAGCACTGACTTGCATGCCTAACTTTTTATTTTATTTTATTTTATTTTATTTTAAAACATATGCTTAAGACCATCTCTACTTGCTGAGATCAATGGGATTTAAGCATGTAGTTAAAGTTAGGCATGTAATTAAATGCTTTGTTGAATAGGGGCCTCGAGCAAAACCTATAACCTTTGAAACTAACATCATCTTTGCTTTGGAATACACAGAATTTGAATAGGATTCTTGCAGGATAGTAGAGAAAAGGTGAAAAATGTGTAAAATGCAATCTCGTCTGGGAAGGGTCTCGACTGTTCTTGATGGGAACTTACTGATGGATAATAGTAGCTGGAAAAGATCTAAAGTTAATATGCAACAGGAAGCAATACACGATTTTACAATATGGTTTGATTACAAAACAGACCAATTTGTCTTTGAGTTGGCAACAAAAAGGTGCAGTGTAAGGAAGCAAAGAAGTGGGGTTGCGTTTTTATAAGACTCTGCTGTGAACACATCTGAAAACTCTGAATATCATATCATCAGAAAGTTATTGACAAACTGAATGGAGCTCAAAGAAGAGCAACAAAATACTCAGGGGTCGGGAGGAACTAACTTGAGGGCAAATACTCAGGAATAGATGTATACATAGCATTGAACAAGGGGAGATGGGTTAATTACATTCGGATACTTGCAATGTATAGAAACAAAAAGGAATCAGATTTCTCAGTAGGGCGCATGGGAGAATACCTAGGATAAGCAGAGAAATTAAAGAAGTAAAAGCTCAAGGTGAATATTGAGCAGGAACTTCGTGATGGAAAGATGCATTACAGGCTAGAGAAGTCTGAGTATAGTGAAAGCCCCAACTCTTGGACATTTAAACGAGTAGCAAGTCATTACTAAATGTTTTTGGGGAAGAAATCCTTCATTTCGAAGGAGATGGAGTACAGGATCTCTAAGTCCTTTTTCCATGTGTATATTTTGTTCTAGTTTCAACTGGAGGTTACAGAAGAAACTAGGTCAGATATTGGTCCAATTATCCTCAATGTGCTTTTTCTCAAAACTGAAGTGTTCGTACATCAGCCAAGCAATGTTGAGTGCCAACACAGGTGGTTAAAAAATGCTTTTTTAAAAGCAGGGCTCGGAACAGGGTCAAACTGTGGGCTCAGGTTGACTCGGTGCTGGGAGGTCTTTATGGGAAGATCAGCTACGGCAGATTTTCTAGTAAGAGCTCCGTTTTCTTTCTCATCTGTTTTCCCTTTTGAAGACAAGGAGCATCCCATCATGGTGCAGGGGGCACAGAGACGATGACTTCTGCAACGTTTTGTTTAATCCTAGAGTGGAGCGTGTTGCCATCAGGTGGCAGTGATGGGTAGTTGGCAGGTACTACCGCTTCCTATCTGGCCCCTACCCCTTCCCCATCAGGATGCCCTGGGCTCCTACCAGCCATCTCCTGTGATCCAGCTGGACTGTGCGCAAGTCCTGATGGCTGCAGTCACCCTGGGAAGGGGAGGAGAGAGCAGCTTGTTTTCTCAAAAAGGCCCAGGGAGCCACAGACATCTTTTTAGCCTGGGAGAAGCCTTCCCCAGGTAAGATGCAGGTTTGAGGTACAGCTGGCATTTGTCTTGAGGAGCTCTTACCTGGAATGATGCTATGACGCCAGTATCTTTTAATTCATTTTACTCTGAAGCGAATTTTCATTAAAAAAAAAGGATGTGCAGAGTAAAGGCTGTTAGACATAGGGGAGTGTTTCCCAGCTTCCTTGGAAATTGCCAAGGAGAAGGTAGATCCCCCTCTACTGTGTTTAGAGCATCCCTGACATAAGAATTTTAAAAAAAAAAGTGATTAAGAATAGCCGTTCCATGCACAATAATGATTAAAACAGCCACCTTGCACACCAATACCTCACACAAGTTAAAGCTGGGGTAGAGGACTTTGATGAAGATGGCCTTTGATTGAACAAGTTGATGGTTCAGGAAAGGAGAGCATTGAAGCTGTCACTTACAGTAAGATTATTTATTTATTTTTGCTGCAAAGAGTAAGGTTTGATCAGTTTGCAAATGAAAGTCAATACCCTGTTGGTACGTTCCAGATGAGCACTTAAACCCTCTGAAATATAAGCCAGGTTTTGTTGGAGTTTGTCTCTAGAGCTAACAGTGTTGGATATGGAGGTCGGAGAGGAGTCTAAGTGAAGCTGGAGGAAGGTTTTGTTAGGCAGAACAAAAGGGTTAAAACTGAATTTGCATTACCGATATAAGGGGCATTTTATTATTTCTTTCCATGGGAAGACTACAGAAAAGATCCAAGTTGCGTACAAAAAAAACATACAATTAGGTAAATAAATCTTTGCTGGTAGTGAAATAGGGTAGGTCGCTTTCCATAACATTACTTGTATATATTAATAATGCTCTTCTATAATCGGGGTTTTTGGATGGATCCTTTAGACTGAAAAGAACTGTTTAGTTTTAAGAGTATCATTTTATCTGCCATCTTTTCAAGAAGAAAGTAGGTCAACCACAATCTTAATTACAATTTATTTTTGTTAATACCTCTGTATTTTTAAAGTTATGTTAAATGAGACACAAATATATTTCTGTATGCACACAGATACTTTTAACCTGAAATTTAAGATTTCTGATTTGGTATGATAGATCTCGTCAACTCACGGTGAAGAACGGTTTCCCCACGACCGACGTGGCTAACAAGCAGCTGTTTTGGTATGACAGCCTGGCTCTATGCAATTTTTAAAGAGGGCTGTGCCCTACACACAGTACAAAAATGCTTCAGGATATAACAGCTGTGCCTGGGTTAGAGATCATTGAGGGCTTAACAGTATTCTACAACTCTCTCTGGACTTACCCATTCCTGTTAGGAAGCATTTTGACAAGGAAGTGAAGAAGAAATGAAATGGAAGTAGCTGAAGTGACTGATAAAGCCACGGGGTGAATTTAAGGAGGTAGAGTGCAATAACCTGAATGAGAGCACACAATTTTAGCATGGATGCTGATATTCGTGTCCTTATAAAAAGAGCCTTTCAGAAGGCTTTGGGTGAAGACAAATAACTTTGTTTCATCTGAAAGTATCAGATTACTTCTAATATTTTCCTGGTCTGACATTCTGGGGAACAGTGTTATCCCCTGATTTAGTGGCTCCTCTGCACATAGAGTAAGAGTTTGCTGCTGAGTGAAGCAGTTCCCTCTCATTTTCTGATAGCAGAGGATTGTGTTTTGGTGGCAAAAATACTTAAGTCTAATCTGGTGACTTCTGATGGCTGTTGGTGTTTGCTCAACACTGACTCAAAAGAAAGAGTTGCATTTACTGCATTAAGTGATCCACTTAGTGTATTGAGGGTTTCCCTGGGAGTCGTGACCCTGCTTAGTGGAGAAACCTGATGAGAGCACGGCCCAGGGTAGAGGGGTTGTAGATGCATCAGAAAAACAAATGTTTATAGTCCTGGCAGTTAAGGATGACGAGTACCTGGATGCGAGCAAGTGCTCCGTGCAGATTTGCTAGCTGGAAAGGGGCAGTTTATTCATGCTCACTCTGTCTCCTTGGCAGACACTCATCCGGCTTCTACAGTCTTCACACAGAGGTGTTAGACTGGAAGAACAAAGACAATGAATTTGATTTAGAATCTTCTCCATTTTGCCTTTCTTTCATTTGGCCTAAAATCAGTGTCTCTGGGGTTAATTTCTTCCTAACAAATGAAGAGGCCCTTGACCAGTTCTTCGTTGGAGCCTATGCATATCTTAACAGTGAGAGAAGATATTGTTTATGTCGATGCTTTTTTTTTTTTTTTTTTCTGGGGAGGGGGAGAGGGAAAATATAATCTCCCACTTCATAGGAACAAGGTAGCAATTGCCTTTTTGTTCTGCCGACAGCCTGTGAGAGAGGGCAGGTCTTCAGCTCCTACAGGAAACCGGGCTGAACCTGAGCTGATGCACTCCAGGTAAAAGGCTGGGTGTACTGTTGCCAGTCTACTCGGATATCCAGTTTCTTGCCAATTCTGTAAACAAGGTTAATAGTATTACAAAAAACATGTGAAACCAGGTGCAGTGCGTGCCTAATTAGTTGGGGTTTGCAGTTTTATTTTCCAAGGTTCTTTTGTTTAGGTTCGGTATCATTTTGCAGAACATCCATAATGTGTGCGTTATATTGTTTCCTCTGCAAAAGAGAAGATGGGTCTAATTTCAGTCTGGGAAGGAAACCATTTACTGTTTTTTAAGTAAAAGGGAAAATTTGAAAAAATGGAATTTCTTTTTATGTTTCCTCAAAAATATTCAGACAGATTATATAACTACAAAAATTCTCCAGAGAAAGGGAAAGAGAACGCTCACTGATAAAGAACAGAGTAGCTGCTTAATATAATCTGCTCTTCATGGGTAGTGAGGAGAAATTAGTGAGTGGTGTACTGCACAGCCAGGTTTTGTTGTATAGAATTTGAAAGTGGGCAGCACATCAGGTGGCATGTTTCTTCTTATAAAGACAGTTTGTCAATGTTGTATTTAAATTTACCTTTTCCTTAATAATGAAGTTGAATCTCTTTGCTGATGTATGCTACAAATAAAACAGACCTGATCAGTTTAGACTGATCTTGCCCAAGGATGGAGGAGTGGTGTCAGCTGAGTGAGCTGACCCACTGCAATCAAAGAATACTTCTGTATCTATACTATAAGTGGTGCAAGAGTAACTAGACGGAATAGACTTGTGGTCATCTTGAAATCATGCAGAAAATCCATTTATTTTGGTTCTTCAGTGTCAAACGGGCTGCCAGATGAAACTGAAAACTGACGTGAAAGAGCAGAACATTGAGTCTGATAATCCTGAAGATGAGATGCTTTGACAGCCCTGTCATTGAAATGTAGCTGTGATGATTGCTGAAGTCACTGTTCTTGTTATTTCAGTGGCTCCTCAACATGAGCTTCCTTCAAGAAAACACACAGTTTTTCTTTGTTTTAGGGAGCACAGAGAGCAGTAGTTGGTCCTGTCTTAAATATTAGGAAAATAAGGGCCTAAAACTTGATAAGAAGCTTCCTTTTGTGCTAACAGTGCTCACTTTGTGTTATGCTGATTGCAGTATAGATTGAGATGGAAGTCTTTGTATATTGCCCTTTTAAAAAGATTTACATTCACTGGTTGACTTTTAAGTGGGTAAGGGAAAAGGGAAAATGCAGAACTAAAAAAGCAGCATCTAAAATAAAGGGCACTTGTATTAATGCAATGTGTTTCAGTGAACATTAGAAATGTATAGGCATCCATGCAAGGAAAAATGCAGACCTGTGTAATGCTATCAGCCATGCCTCTAAGGGACACCTGCATGTCAGGGAGGTGCTGTGTAAGCATCTGAGGAGCAAGAGGAGCAGCAGCAAAAGCAAAATAAAATGAGAACTTCTGAAATCTGTTTGTCCCGATGCTGAGAGTTCATTCTCACTGAGAAAGAACAGTCACCTGCTGCATGTTTAGGAGATGTTGGGAAAAAGCAAAATTTGTGCTTTATTTCTTCAATTACTCTGACGTTGTCCTCTGAGGAAGATCTTGTCTTTATTTTTGTCTCTACATTGTGGTTCTCAATAATGCAAGTATATTTAAAGCAAAAATTGAACATGACTTTCATATGAATCTTATACAGCAAAAAAATCTCCTGAGAATAACTAATCTTCAGAAAGCAACTAAGTATTATTTCAGAGAGATTTTTCACGAGCTATAGCCTGATGACACTCTAGTTTAGAGGAAGAAAATTTCTACTTAACTTGCAAACAAAGAGTACTAAATATTTGAGGAAAATACGAAAAGGTGCCCCAAAAGCTGTAGAAACAGAACCGCGATATCTATGCATTGGGTGAGGCTGAGAAGAAGAAAAGTCCTGGCATATGAGTGAGAAATTGGTTTGCTATGTCCATTCATAGTAAGAAGTATGAGTAGAAGAAAGGTGACTGTGTTGCAAGAAAACACAAACTATGGGGGAAAACCTAGTGGTAAGGATACAGAAATACTGGGGTGGACTATGTGATTAACACGAGTTCCTTATAGATTGAGGTTTTCAAGAACACGATAGATATAACTTTGTACTCCTTAAAGAGTGTAACCAGTCCTGTCTTTTAGCCATTTCCAGCTCTTTTTGTCTGTGATTATCACCAAGCCTTCCGGTGAGTGGGATAAAAGGAAACGGGATAGTCAGAACAAAGGTGGTCTTACAGTTTAAGAATCGAGATTGTTACAGTTTACAGTGTGTCATCATTCTTTGTGCCAGAATAATGGAAAACTGTAGCAGTATTCTTATAAAAAACACTGGCAGCTGAAAACAGTTATATTCCAGGTTTGAAAATATTTTATTCATAGCCCAAAGTTCAGCATTTTACTTGCTGTAGTTGAATGCTTGAAATATTTTAAGAACTTCATTTGTTCATGCTTGCTAACAAAACTTAATATTCAGCCCTTACTGAGCATCATGAAGCCTAGGCACAGAGAAACTGAATCTATCTTCAAAAGGCTTATATAGACATATCCCAACTTGTTAAAAAACAACTAAAATAGATTAGAAGAGTGTTAGACTGGTCTATTTATAGACTTGTGACTCAATTATGGCATTTTGGTGTTTTTACTTATAATTTTATGCTTTCAGTTTCAGACCGTATTGGAGGGACAAGCCTATTACAAAATTAATTCAGTAGTGCATGGCTTGTGTGTTACCTAATAAAATCTTTATGGACTTTAACTTAAAGGTTTTCCAGTGGCTGTTTTATGCTAAAGAAAGAAAACTGCATGAGTTTGGGAAAGTGTGTGAGAAATCCCAAGTCTCCTTGACTGCACTTCAAAGTTAGTAACAAAAATTGCTTGTAGACCAATAAAAGAAGAGACTGTTAGGAGTAACAGAATAAGCAGAGGCTTTTGGCAAAGAGTTTTGAGCTCTCCTAAGAAGCAAATTGGTTCCTGTGCATTATGTATTGATGGAGAATGCACCTTTTTATGTGAGTAATGTCAAATGTTCTTTGAGAATTAAGATCTATAGGGCCAGATACTAATACCTGGTGGTTTCTTTGGGGTAATTCAGGATGTAGAGGTGTTAGAGAATTATAGCACAATAACAGATTACATTCTGATTCTTATTCCTTAGGATTTTAGTATGGTTATAAAAGGAATATTCATCTTCAATTTCTAAATGTCTAACAAGTTACCAGATGAACCCAAAGTTGCCTTTATTCTGGAAGGTTTCTTAATTTGTGTTTCATTGTCAAATGCCGTTCAGGCAGGCACGTGTATGTGCTGGTAACATTATCTAATGATACAGTTATCCAGATACACAGTTCTATCATTAGCTAGAATTGCAGAGTGACTCCAATTGTTTTCAGCAGAGAAAGACTGCATTGTGGAGAGAAAGAAAGCACGCTATTTTGCAGTTACTATGCAATTAACTCATATAACCTCTGTGCTCGTCATGCTTTATATAAGATCCAGGGTGACCGACTGTAGGTCACTTACATGAGAACAAAGACCCTGAGGCTGAGAGGCAGTTTATTAGGATAATACCGTGGTGTGAAGATCAGCCGTCACAGTAGTTGTCATGGGAAGTGGGTCTGTAGTGTGTCCTGCTCGCAGTAAGTAGCCCGACGTGGACCTCTTTGAATTCCAAAGGACAGAAAGAGTGACCGGATAAATGGTGGTGCTGTGAGCACTGAGGCCAACCCCATCTTATTTTCTGCAGGTTATGCTTTAGTGGTGGTTCCTCTGTGGATTTTCTGAAGAAGGTTAAGTACCTGCCCTTCACACCATGGGCTATGAGTTAATCACCCTGCTGTTTTTTCAGTGACTTATTTTCATGAAAAGATAAGGACTCTGCACTCTGTCAAATTTGGTTGATGCTGACCGAAGATGCCCCATTTTCTGGAGAGAGTGGAAGGGAAACAGGTGAAGATGCAGACATAGATAAAGTCATCATGGATGCTCTGCTCTTAGGAAGCAGAGCTTAAGAAACCTGTTTCTTCAGTATTACTCCTTTTCAGACAGAACAGTTGAATTGAATTCAGAGGGTATAGTCACTTGCTGCTACCCCAATCCGCTTAATGTGTCTATCACTGGGAAGCCCTGAACAATGAGTGATGGATCTGTGAAAGATGTATATATATTCTGTTTAATGCAAAATGAACTTCTTGCTTTTTACTATAAAAGCAAAGTGAAGTAGATATGGCTAGTAGACCACTTGCCTCACTTGGAGTATGTAAGATGAAAAATTTGGCATCTTACTTCTGGCTATTGTAATATAGAAACATGTTATCCCACTGTCTCTTTAAACATTTTCTGTGGATTTTTTTTTTCCCCTAAAAGCCTTAGTTAAGGTGTAGTTACATTTGGAAATGTCTCTTATTTCAATCTTTTAGAGAACATCATAGTTTTCTGTCAAAAGCATAAAGAAAACCCCAAGTTTCTGATTTAGCTTTGCAAACCCATCCTACTTTAAGCATTCATATGGAAATGCACCATTAACTTGAGATTACCTGGCCACCTTAACAGCCTAAAGAGGTCCAGAATCCAGCAACAGTCGATTCTCAAGAGAATTTCTACTACTTATTAATATTCATTTTATTCTAATAAACAGTCTGAGAGTACTCTTTTCAGGTTCTTTCTTCTTTCTTTGTGAGCTGCAATGACTGTTTCATTGAAATGGCAGAATATTCATCAATGAAAACTGGACCCCAAAGCTGAAGCCTCTTTCTGTACAAATCTCTTTTGAAATCTTCAGAAAATCCACTTTAAAATTATTTCATAGCAATTCCTTGGCTAATTGGTAACAGCCTAATTTTTTCACTGATAAATTAGTCACTGACAGCTGATAGGAGCCCTATTAGTACTTTATAACATTATAAATGGTTTGATAAAGCAGCTTAATGACAGAATTTCTAATTTCAGGTGAATGTTGGTAGTAGTATGCAGTGCTGTGTGGAGTACTGTGACAGCTTTTACACCTCCTGTTCTCTTACCTGGTAAAGACCAATTGTCCTAAAAAATCCAGAGCTGATGTTATGGTATCCACTGTCTCAGGTGTTTAAGTGTGGAAAATCAGTTCGGCATCGCTCGAGTGAAGTCTTATTCCTATGGGAGTTCAGAAATGCTGGCAAAAAGTCCTACTACATGACAGAGATGAGACTGAATCCCGAGCTGTCCATGTTGAATGAAGCTTCCTTAGCCAGTGAAACAGATTTCATTTGTGTCCTGTTCAGCTGCCCTTTCCAGTGCAATTTAGAAGAGTGGAGGGGGAAGGAGAGGAGGAATGTAGGGCTTTGTTGTTGTTGCTTTTCATCTGTCCCTTCTGTATGTCTTCTTCCCCATTCCTCACCTTCTTTTTTTTTCTTGTCTTCTCTCCATTTATTTTACTTTTTTTTCCCTGCTCTTTTTGTCTGTTTATCCTAAGTTTTTCATTTCTTTTATATTTCAGACTTGCTATTTCATTTTGCAACCATCCTCTATGCATCATCCTCTATAGTACTTTGCTCTCCTCATCCTTTCTATTTATTTTTCCTTCTCCCTTATATTATGAGGCTTTCTCAGAAAGATCCTAATTA
>JAUBNY010000934.1:1178887-1190720 GCA_032275445.1 Crypturellus soui
GCTTCTATCTTTTTGCAAATAGGTTTATTGCCAAGGCTCTTCCTCTCTTCACACTGTTTACATGCTCAAAGTGAGACATCTTTGCCAGGGAATTTCAGTTCACCAGCAATTGTTTCCTTGCACATTTCAGATCCTATCCATGAAAGAACCGCTACAGCTTTCTCTTTAGATCTGTTTTTCCATCCCAGTTCTCTCCCTGCTGAGGGGCATTTCTCTACCATTTCACAAGGTCAGACTATCTGAACCACAACTGCCTATTTTTTCTTTAAATTAAAGGCAGTGCGATGCAAATGTAATTTTGAAACATCAAGTAAGGGGGAAAAAAGAGTACAAATTTGATTATCTCTCTTAGTATTTTGTGTAATACATTTTGCAGGAGGAGATATTATAACTTTTTTTTGAGATAATAAGGCATATTATAAACTATCTGTAATTACACTCCTCACATAAATTCTTTCATTTACTACAGTTTCTTGCACGATTTTGTTTGTTTTATACAACACTTTGCATACATCTGCAAACCACATAAAACAAACATTAAGATAAAGTAATCCTAATCTAACATGAATTTTGCAAGGTAAGGAACCTTCCTTCAAGTAATCTGTGTACAGCTATCAATATTTTCGTAATCTCTGAGGAAGTAATATATCGAGAGATATGATCCTGGTCTGTTTGAATTTTTTGAATGAATTCCTTGTTTCTTGGTAATTTGTATTGCTTGAGGACTGTCAAAAGCATACAGGATAACAGCTTACCTGCCTATTGCTCTAACAACCTAGGTTAAAATCAACTATTCAACAGAAAAGGTAAAACAGGTCATGTCTTACGATCGCCAAGTGTGTGGAGAACAAAATAATGGGTGTCCCAACACTGTTTAGAAAAGGACAACTTTGTGAGTGTTGCCACAAAGGCCGGAATCAGTACAGCAACTCTCTGTCCTCCTTCTCAGCCTTTACGCTTAACATCAAGAGCACACAGGGAAAAGAACATTATCAACTGCAAAACGTGTGACATATCTCTGGGACAAGCAGAGAAAGCTCCAAAGATTAAGTGTTTAGTGATCTCTCGGTGACACCACAGAAGAGGAGGAAGATGACAGAAGAAAGGAAAGAAAGCCTCCCAGGAAGAGGCAGGAGGACAGAGAAGCTGTCCTTGCAGAGATAGCAAAGAACCAGTCAAGAAGGAACAATACTCCAGAGGCAGCAATGCACAGAAGCAGCTTTGGAGCTGTGCAGAAGGCAGCGGTACTAGCGCAGAGAGCGCGATTGCAGGCAAGCCGTGTCCTGCAGTCTCCAGAAGGCACTGCAGTGAGAAGTCAGTGCTGAAGATGGGGAATACCTTCCCTCTTTGATGCTCACAGCTAGTAATGGACATAAATTCCAAGACTGAAGCTTTTGCAGCTAATAAAGATGGCTCCTGACACTGCCGTTCATCACCCTGGGCAAAAGACAGCAATCAAAATTTACTGATATTTATGATCAAACGGCATAAACATGAGCAACAGTTTAAAATGTGTCATTGTATATACATGAAATAAAATAGAAACTATTTTGTACTGTGGTTAGTTACTATAGGAAAAATCTGCACACATTTATTTGTGCAGTAAGTGGTTCAGTTACTCATGCTGTTTCTTCAGTGAGTTATTTTTGACTAAAGTGCCACAGTTTCGCAAAATGACCCATCAGCTTCTAATCAAATGACCTTTCAGTAAGCTACTGCTTAAAGTACATTCACAGAAAGTATTAAAAATCTACCATTTCACAGTACAACTTCTCAGTTATTTCAGTTCTTTGCAAACTACAGAGTCTGTAACACTGTGGTTTTGATAATTTGCTGTATTTAACATTTTAACATAACATATCTCTTATTTCTATACTCTATTTAATTAATGAGGTTTAAAAAATACTGCTATTCTATACTAGGTATGGATCGGCAGCTGCTAGTTTCATAAGACTGCACCACTTCCCTCTCAGCCTTGGTGACATGCTCATATGCCACCCTGTTGCTGCCCAGGGTAGGTGTGAATATCAAGTAGAATTCGGATCATTTCTTTTTGCTTGTATCCAGAAGCGCAGACAATGGATTATATCTGCAACACTCCTGACAAAAGGATAGTGGTTTCGAGTTTTGGAGAAAAAAATAAAGAAAAACCTAGCACTTGGGACTTTCTCCAGCCTATATGAGTGTGAGAGAGCCCGACGTGGCAGACATGCTGTTGAGGAATCTACTTCTTCTGAACTGTCATTTCTAGAGTCCATAACGAAGAAATTTCTCATGGCACCTCAAGGACCTCAGGAGGATCACAAACCTCTTCCTGTCCCCTCTCCAGCAATTCACTAGAAACTAAAATTTTTGCCAGTCCTACAAGTAGTGGAAGAGAAGAGTTTCTTACTGCAAATCACCTCTATTTGACTACAGTCCCAGCACTGGGCTAGACAGCTACTGACCCCACATGCCTACTAAGGAGTAGAATAAAAGTCTTTCCCTTAAGTAGAGGACTACATTTCCCGATATTGAAGGAGAATTTCTTCACTCCCACTACAGCTTTGAGGTAAAGTCTACCCAGATATCAAAAAAGGGTTATTCTGCAGTGTGTTGCTCATCTCTGTCATTTACTCCCTGCCTTTCAAATTCCTATTGGCCTCATTCTGTGGCTTCTTAGGGTGAATTCAAACACAATTTTTCTTTCTCAGTGGTCAGCTTGGATTTCCTCAACCTGGAAACCTTCCTCAGAGGTTTTGCCTAGGAAAGTTCTTCTAGCCCTCCTCTCTTGTTCATCTGTCTAGAGAAACTGTAAAGCATTGTGGCTTCTGCCATAGTTACATTACTGACTACAAATGTAGTGTGTTAGGGACTGCCAGGGGAGATGAACATAGTGTTTTCTCCATGTTAGTTGATAAAAGTTTGAAAATGCTGCTGTGATCCATAAGCGAGAGGACAGAAGGAAACACTGTCTGTGAAACATTAGGAAAAAATCTGGGGAATTGCTTGACTGAGGTGGTTCGTAGCTGTGAATTCAGAGGGAAGCGGGTGGAAGTCAGATAAGTGGATTCAGATATTTACAAATATTTGTTCTGCTCCAGTTAGAGCATGAGGAAGGGAGATTGAGGCAAGAGTCCCAAGAATCTCCAAAATCTTCACTTTTGATATTTTCAAAGCTTTTCTGTGTGTTGCCTTAATGCTCTTGCTAGGGTTTTTGTAATCAAGTACCAAGAGTATATATATAAATATATATAATTTATATATAAAAATTATATTTTAAAAAATATATATATATAATTATTTATAAAAATTATATATATATAAAATAATATATACTTATAAACTATATATATATAAAATGTGTTGAAGGCTTTCTTTTTCTTCTTTCTTTTTCTCTTTTCTTTTTCATTTTTCATTTTCTCTCTTTTTCTCAAAGGAGCAATTTTGACCTGCTTTTGTGAAAAGTTAGAAGAATTAATAAGACCAGGTTCCTCCTTTTCATTATGGGCTTGGCATGACTCAGTTCCACAAATACACCAATAAACATGTGTTTCTATGTCTTATTCTATTTTCTGTATGTCTATCTTCTTATAAATACAATCAATATGAAATAAAACTCCAAAACATAATGATTCAAAAACCACAGTGTTTTGCTTGGATCTTTTAATATATTGTCTCTTCTTTCTTTTTAACTGTTTTTCTATATTTCTGTTTCCTTTCTGTGTGCATCTGCACTTACTACAAAACTTTAACTACAGTTTAGCTGCAATAAGTAGTCAAAACCAGCATTGCAGGCTTGGTCAAACTTGGAAAAGCAAGGCAGAGAGTTAAAGTTGAAAATTAGGCCATATAATTAGCTATAATTCGTTTTCTTGTTGGCTGTTACATAAGTGTCCACAAAAATATAATCTTGCACATTGTTTGCTGTATTCCTTAGGCATAATAAAGTTAGCTGATGATTAAGTGTCAGATAAACTATTTGTCATTATCTGTGGCTTGCCTAGTTGCATGCTGTTGTGGGTTTCTGTTGAAATACTATTCCTTGAATATAGATTTTTCTCAGAAAGAGTGTTTTTTTTTTGCCTAATCTCTCAGCATGTCTTTCTTTCTTTTTCAATAGCAAAAATGTTTGCAGCTAAGTGAAGAGTTTCTCTTCATTTTTCTTATTCTTTTTTTTTTTTTCAAAGAAAACTGCATGTTAAAATCCGCAGTATAAATTTAACTATTTGTTTCTCTTTTGTAAATGCTGGAAATGTATGTTATTAATTGCCTTGATATAGAATGGTGTTTTTTTTCTTTTCAGTAACCTACCTTCTTTGTGAAACTCTCTTCTGTAAAGGTCAGCTCTTTACCAGATGATAATCTTAAATGTCATGCTTTCCAGTATGTTTAACCACTTCATCTCTTGATACATACTTCAAGCACAGAACTCTACTAAATGAATTATGGAGACCAGTAATTTAATTCAAAATAAATGGATTTTTTTCCTTCCTGTGTCTGTACCTTACTACTTCGATATCATCAGCAAATTTTGAGAATGCCTATAATAGATTTCCATTTGTTTTCTGTTTATATAATCAGAGGAGGTACTTTACAAGGGAAAAGAGCTAATAGCAAAGGTGATGATTTACCAAAGAGAAAAACTTTGTGCCTAAAATCAGTTTGCCTTCTAGCAATTGCTGGCTGACAACTAGGATTGGGTTAGTCATAAAAAAGAGATAAAGTCTAGAGCCCCTTGGAGAGTGGGACTAGAAAGAACATTGGAAAGGAAATATAGAGCTATATCCAGAGAGGTCCTAGACAACATTTGCCTGTAAGCAACGCTAAGCTTGGTGGCCTCGTCTTGCGGAACCACCACAGAAAACTAGGGTTAGGGTTAAGAGAGACAGAACGTCTAGAGCCTCGTGGGGACAGGGGCCCGTGCCATAGTAAATGCAGGGCTATACCCAAAGTGCTTCCAGGACAAGACATGTCATGGAGTCATCAGCTTCCAGTCACATCAGAAATAGGACTGACAGATGGAGTCAGGGTTAAGAGACGTTGAAAATTAGAGCCCCATGGGGGATGGGGCTAGTAAGGGCATGCCAAAGGGAACATAGTGCCATATCCAGACTGGATACAGGACATTTGTTGTTGAACCAGCGCTAGGTTTTCTGCACTCAGCCTCTGGACCTGCTTGAAAATTTGGCTGACAACTAGGGTTAGGGTTGAGAGAGAGAAAATGTCTAGAGCCTCTCAAGGAGTGGAGCTAGAAGGGGCATGGCAGAGGAAATGTAGCATGATATACAGAGTGGTTCCGGGACAAAATCTGTCCTTCAGCAAGCACTGGGCTTACTGGTCTCCTGCTCCTGACTCCTGTGAGGTTTGAATGACTAACCCTAACTAGGGTTAGTGTTTGGATCACACCAACTAGGGTTAGGGTTAGGTTTAGGGTTATGAGAGAGAAAGCTTAGAGCACCATGGGTACTGAGGTTAGAAAGAGAATGCCAAAGGAAATGCAGCACTATGTCCAGAGTGGTTCTAGGCAACATTTTTGGTTGGGTCAAAACTAGACTTGATAGCCTCAACCTGCAGACCCACCTGAATTTTGGCTGAAAATGAGGCTTAGGTTTAGGTTTGAATACAAATAAAGCTTATACTCAAAGGAGAGTAGGGAGCACAGGGCTTGGTGGCATCCTGCTTCAGCCCCACCAGAGGTTTGGATGATAGTTAGGGTTTGTTTTTTTGCCAAGTTGATAATTAATGAGAACTAGTCTGGTTAAGAATGTTTTAAAATGAATACTGCACAAAGCTTGGGTATGAATTTCTTTGCTTGTGATTGTTGTGATTCATAAAGGCTGGATCATTAAGAGTGTAATTTAGAAGGAAGTGAGTTTATCTGAAATGATACTAAAAGTAGAGATTATTATGTACTATTGTTCTGAGATTTGAGAAATTTCCTGCCATCCTTAAAAGGCTTATGCTAAAATATAAATAAGAATATATTTTGATTTTTTTTTTATTTTTCTGAGATTACATGTGCATATGTACCCACAAAAATACATATATGGGTATATGAATATAGTCTATTTATTTTATAAAATACTTCACATATACTTTCCTTGTGCTGGTCTGAATTCAAGGATGTGTTCCTTTTTTGTCATACCAAGAAAACTATTCTGTTGCCTTTTTCTTTTTTTTTTTTTTTGGATTCACATCAGCAAAAATGGTTTTGCCTTTTGACACCACTATCTTCTGGTAATTTCTCAGTGTCTAAACTACATTTTTCTTGTTCTCCACAAGAGTTTTGCACCTTCTTCTATGGAGGCTCGTGGACTAGCAACAGAACTTAATGGTCTTAATGATTAGTAACATTAATCATGAATGAGAGCCCTCTTCTTTAACACTATGTGGGCACAAAAGAAAGAGGAGTAAACTTTTAGGAGAGCAACCAAATGCATATGAGGTAAGAGGGAACAGATGGCTATGGACAGATGGGGAAATACAAGGGAATGATGACACAGTATTGACCAGCATGATAAGCAATAGTCTTCAGCATGTTGAAAAAATATATTTTGGAGGTGTATCAATTAAGCATATTTTAGCAGAGTCTTCTTGGAACTATCTAGCCAGTAAACAGTAGAAGCCAAAATTATTAGAAAACCTGACATCACCATAAAGCATGAGAAACTGTTTCAGATGGGAGGTGAACAGTAAAGGGTCTTAAAAGTGAGAACATATTATGTTTGATATATCAAAGGTCAGGATGCAAAGGGGAGGGGTGGTGTTAAAGTGAATGACAAAGGAAAACACTTAAAACAGTGTATGACTAAGGCAAAAAAAATGTGTGTGTCAAGTGTAGAGAGGATGATGGGTCAGACCAGAGCATTGGTCAAGAACTGAGCTGTATGGATGGGTAGGAAAGGCAATATCATAGAGGGGTTATGCAGAAGGAGTCCACAGAACTGATACTTCATTGACATTTGACAGACTGGAAATGTTATCCGTGGTGTGGTTTGCATGACAGTGATATTGTCCAGAGTGGTTACAGGAGAACAGAAACAGCTGAGATGATAGATAGGAGAAAAAAGTTATCTGCTTTGTTTTACTCATTTTGATCTTGATCTTCTCATCTTACGAGGAGAAGGAAAAACAAGAGAGTGATAGAAATACAGGAAGAGGGGTTAGTGGGGGCAGAGGAAGGCAGGCCTGCAGCAGACATAGTGGATTTATGATTCATCCACTGAGAATTTCTGTTTGCTGATGTTGTACAGAGATAAGGTACTGGATAGAGAACAGAAGGAGATTAAGGACAGAGCTGCTTTGAGTTCCCCACAGGAAGCTACTGGGAAATGAAGAGGCCACTAAAAATTTGGCATCTGTTTGATTAAGAAGGACTTTTGACAGAGATGTACAAGATAAAATATACATTAAGGTTTCTTCATGCATATTTCATCATTCATCTCCAATGCAAGACCCTAGGATACAGTGTATTTAGAGCTAATTTTTAGGGACATCTGACCTTATAACTAAAGACATTTAGATAGCGGCAACTTTTAAAAGCTTTGCTGAAAACTGACTCGGAGAAGCATGTGTATTAAGAAACAATAGCTACTCTATCAGGAGATTAGTCTTCTTGGGATGTCATGTTTTAGATGGGAATCAGCTCTAACTTTTTGAAGACAAATTTAACCAACAAAACAAGTTATCTCCAGATCATCCTGTACCACAAATAACCATAGATCAAAAAAAAAATTTTGTGAATCATATAGGTGAGTAAATAAATTACTTTTTGTAGAGCTCAAGGGGCACTTGTTTTTCCTCTCCTGAATGGTGGTTTCCATAATGTAAACTTGAAAGTGTAGGGAAGGAAACATAGCCTCCCCTGGGATTCGGGAAGACAAGGAGTGCATTAGAATTCTTTTTTTTTTTTTAAATTTCCCTCATTTTGGGGATCTAGCTGCTCAGTTTTATGCTGTTGAAAGGCATAGAAGACAATGTACAGTAGATAGTGTGTTTGAATAAGAATTTATGTTAAAAAACAAACTAATTATTGTTTCAGTCAGAGAATTATTTTACCACGTGAAACTTAAGTCTAGGACTTTTTTTCTAGTCAGAAGGTCTTAAGCAATATCTGAAAACAAATTAATGGAAAATAAGAACTTGGTGCCTAAGGTTACCCATTAGTTGTACTTCTGGATTTGATTATAGGTATATTAAAAAAATAAATTCTGTTCATTGCTATGATTTGTGTGCTCAGTATGTTGAGAAATACTTAACTGAGGTTTCAAACAACATAGTTTAGTCTATTAAAAAAGAACATATGTATAAAACTTCTGAAAACACAGAATTTATGCTAAATTTTAGTGATTTGATGAAGATAATGTAATTTTATGAGTTAGCAGAAAGAAACACATTCTTGAGGAAGACCAAAGGATTCTGCTTTCTTTATACAAATATTAATTTGTTTTGAAAAAATCTGGTTTAATATTTTATTTCATAGTATATTAGTTAATGTTCTAATTAAAAATACTGCATAACTGGAGACTTTGAGATAACACCCCTTTGCTACATTTCAGAGGGGCTAGGCAGGAATATTTATTTCATTTTATTTTATGGATTTGTTTTATGTCTCATTTTTAGTATCTAATATGTAATACCAATGATTTGTGGTTAGTGGTCATGCTGTTAAGGTCAAGGGCCAGACTCTTGTCAGCTTTGCAGAACAGTGTTAAAGGACCCTTTGAATATACTCTGAAGTGAGAGCTGAAAACTTACTTCAGGAGACCATCAGTGGGATAAAGCTGGCATTTTGGCCAATCCTTCTGTTTTCTTTCCAGGTACTCAGGCTTCCTGGTTTTACTTCTCTCACTAGCAATTTAGCCAAAATGATTTAATCCTATGCATAGAGGTTGGGTGGCTTCCAAAAACAAGGAAACAAACAAATGAAAAACAAAGAAAAAAAAAGTGAGAAAGAAAAGTCATGACAGATTTTGCTAGAAAACCTAGCAGTCCATGAGTTTATCATAGATCCATAGAAATATTAGCTGGAGGAGACCTCTAGAGTTCGCTAGTCCAAACTTGCTGCTCAGACCAAGACTACTGCTAGCACTAGTTCAGGTCTGCTAAGCTTTCATTGAGGGATACTGCTCTGGATAACCTGTTCCTGTTCCTGTTCCATGCTCTCCCAGTAGAGAATTCTTTTCCAGAGGACTTCCTAACCTCTACCAACCCCTTGATCAGGCTAAACAAGCCTAATTCTCTCAACCACTCCTCTCAAGTTACGTGCTTTAGGCACCTAACAATTTTGGTAGCGCTCTGCTAGACTTTTTCTGGATTTTCAATTCCGCTCTAAAACTGAGCGAGGGAAAGCTGGGCAAAGTAGACAGAAATATTCACTGCCTTTGATTGCTGGTTATGTTTCTCCTAATTTAGCCCAGTATGCGGTTTGTCTGGATTTCCTTAAAAACACACTGTTGACTTGTATTTGACCTGCATTCACCATCAACTTCAGAGTCTTCTCAGCCTATGCTGATAGACTCATTCTGCCCCAGTGAATTTTGTACTTCTTCTAAATGAGGTTCATGATACTTCTATTGACTTAATCTTCAAGTTTACCAGGATCTCTGTGAATCAAAGTTCTTCCACCCCTTTAATTTAGTACCATCCACATACTTACTAAGAGTGTATTTTGTCTTTCCAGTATTGACCCCTGAGGCACTCCAGTTACTGATCACCAGCTGATTACTGTCCTTTGAGCCCAAAGCTCCAGCCAGTTTTCAGTCCATCCAATGTTCCAGTCATGCAGCCACTCCTTTTTCAGTTTCCCAAGGAAAATGAATTTAATGTATGTTATATCCACTTGTCTCCTCTCAATCATACAGCCAGTCATTTCATCACAGAAGGCATTTTTCTAGGGCATGAGGTAAAGTTTCCTGGGGGCACGTGTGCTATCCCACCGATTCTCTATACACACAGCCTTCCAGTTCTTCCCGTCTGCTGCTTATACCTTATACGCAGGTATATAGATACTTTTAAAAAGTCTCTGGATTCCTTCTCTTCCAACATGTACCTCCCCTGTATTTGGATCACTTCCTCGATTATTTGTTCATCACCTCATGAGCCTAGTTTAAAGTTTTCCTCACTTGGTTGGCTATTCAGTTTATGAGGATGTTCTTCCTTCTTGTTATCAGGTGGAGTCCATATCTTCCTGACAGTTCTCAGGGATTTTTTTATCTTTTACTATCTGAGAGGATCCAACCTTTCCTGTCTGGAAACATGGAATTGGGGCAGAAGAAGAAACTACACTAGAAGGTTGATTAAGAGTGACTCATTGCGCTCATTTTCAGGGCCAGACCTTACTGATATGATAAGGCAATGAAATGCACCTGAATAGAATGATCTCCTGCTGCGTCCTTAGTGTATGAATTTTGTGAAACTGGTTAAATAGGGACTTTGTGTCTTGCAGGGACTTGCATAAGCTGTTCAGAAGTTAATGAACTGAATTAATTCTAAGAAAACTGAAAATAAAGTCTAAACTATATACATATATATGTATATATAGCTGTTGGAAAGAATATTCCTGGGGAGGGAAAAGAGTTAATGAGGCATTTCAAAGTCTTTATATGGAGCTATATAAATTTCAGCCACTTAACTTTAGCAAGACTATCTTGGGCTGTTTGAAGTGTAGTGAATAACTTAAGATAAATAAGGGTAATAAGGAAGATGCTTTTTGCCAGTCTGAAATGCAAATTCTGACCCTTTAAATTTTCTGCCTGGCCCTTCTCTTTCTTCCCATTCCCTCCTTCCTCCCCAGTCAAATTATTTGGTCTCCTGCTGTATTTTATAAATGGTTGCATGGAAGACTGTTATCTCAGTATCTGATTCTGATCTACAAGCCTGTGGTCAACCTATTTTTCCAGCATGAAGTTTTAACTAATTATTTTTTCAGAGGTTCTTCAAGGTGCACCCAAGATTGTTTATGAAGACCAGATGAGATTTGCTAGAGATAATCAGAGGCAGTCTGTACAAAACGTAACATATTTTTTAGAAACATTTCTCAGACTCTTTTATTCCTGTTCCAGCACTGGCCTTGGCTTTAGGCATAGGTGAAACTTATACGGTGTTATCCTTACCTACTAAATACATTAGTTTGTCTGCAGTTATACTTGAAGACAGATGTTTGGCAAATATAGCAACTTTGCTTAGTGGAGCTTCATTCCTTTCTGAAATCTTTACTGCCTGTACAAGGTGGGTGTATATACCTTCAGTAAAATTTAAAGTACACGTAGTGCATACAGCAAATGAGGTGACTTTTTCAATATAGATTAGTATATTTTTTACACAGTTGGCAAAGCAGGTAATTTTGATAAGTGACTCTTGGAAATCAGGACATGAAAACATCTTGACAAATTGTGGCTGTCAACAGCTTTTGTTTGTCAAAAAGTTCTGATTCCTGTACAAACTGTGAAGATTCTTTTTTAACTAGAGTGCTTGTAAATTACCTGAACTCCAACCTTGCTTTTGTGTATTGTGTACATGTCTCATCTGGTTGTCTGCTCTAGACAAAGATATTTAACTGCAAATATCACGGAAACATGAAGTGTAGTGTGCGTTGGTGCAAAGTGTAAGTTAGACTTTCTGCTTTGTGTGTGTGTATAACTCTATTAAATGATGTCTCAGAGGTAACCATTAAGACTCTAAAATTTATATCTTTCTTAGTAGCAATATTTTTCTTAAAGAAAGTGAAGCTAAAATATTCAATCGCAGTAGCTGTAGTGAAAGAGATGCTTTGCAACAGCAGAGTACTTGGCCCAGGATCTCAGTTTTTCATAGGATCACAGAATGCCTAAGGTTGGAAGGGACCTCTAGA
>JAUBNY010000934.1:1204569-1236336 GCA_032275445.1 Crypturellus soui
GGTATATGAAAATCTGTCTCCCTGTCATAGACTATTCTCCCTGAAAGTCAGCAACAAAGCTGTTGAGGAATCAGCATTCATGAGGATGGGTCAAAAGATAAGTGGTTGGATACAGGATAGCTGTGGGAAAAGAAAAAAAAAAAACCCAACAGGAGGACAGGAGGACGAGTTACTTTAGATCGCAGATTTTGACTACTGTATTATGTCAGGGAGTAATTACTACCAGACCCGTTCTTGCCATTGCCTCTTCTTGGTTACACTCAGATAATGTCCCTTGGCTTGCAAATGGTTATGTTCACTGCACAGTTTTTTAAATTTTTCCTTCAGTGTACAGACAGGCTTTTTGAGAACTATTGGATGAATATCAGAGATAGGGCAAGATAGAATTTTGTTTCTAAATTTTGTGTATTTTCTAGAAGAAGAAAAAAGGGTCAATTTTCATGGATAAAGCAGAATATCAGAAAGCAGGCCTCTTTTTTTCTTTTTTTTTTTTCTTTTTTTTTCATTTAATTTGCAGTTTTTGTGGCTAAAGACCACTACTAGGATGAGCTTTCATTTTCTTCCTTCCTTTATTTATTTATTTATTTTTTCCCTTCCCTGAATAATATCTAGAGAATCCTCTTGGGAACCAAGCAGGAGAACAAAGAAATAAAGAAGACCACTCGCACCTCGTTCATTTGGGAGGAAGGTCTAGGTTAGCCCTCCCACAGGTAACAGATCATAGAAGAAACATCCCTCTTCAGAGATTCACAGCCCAACAGGTAGAGCTGAAGGGCCTGGATGTCAGTGCCCTTCCTTACTAGGGATCCCGTAGGAAACTTGCATTGGAGGTAGCTTGCGTGGGTTAGAAAAAATGTTAATACATGTCCTGAGGTCTGTAAAAGCTTTTCAGCATAAAGCAGGGCAGAAACGTATTCCCTACGGGGAAGAAGGGACACTAAAGTATTTATAGTGTTTCAGTATTTATTATATAAGGGGCACTTGCGTGGTAAAGAGAGAATGCAGATTTTGCTCAGGATAGAAAGAACGGGATGAATGATGTTAATGAAAATCTGATTGATGGAAGCAGGAGTTTGTCTACCATGCCACTCTCATATTTTCTGAGCCCTAGCAATAACATCTGAGTTAAATGACAGGTCGATTAAGCCTTTGGCATACTAAATTTGGACTGAGAGTTTGTTATGCCAAGATGGAGGCGGGATGAATCCAGATAGGATCCTTCAGATCTGTCAGTTAGGCACCTCTTCTCCTCATGCAGTCAAGAGGGAGCGCAGCTTCAGGGAGCGATTCAACCCAGCCATGTTTTGCACTGCATTTTGGAAGTGTCTTCCCCTCTCCTGACCGTAGGGCAACATAACACAGAGGCAGCCTGGATTTGCTAGGCCCCTTATCCAACCCTCGGCCCCTTATCAGGCATCTCAGTTGCCTTAGGCTTCATGTCTTGCCCTGTGGAATATAGGAAGAAGCTAAGTCAGAGGTGGAGGGTAGCTGAGATGTGTCTCCGTTTTTCCCGTGGTACAGCAAAACATGCTGATTAATCAGTGGTACTCTGACAGCTGAGCTTGTTCTGTTTATTCTGCTTCTTATACTAAGGATAAGACTGCTTGAACGGCTGTGCTAATAAATGCAATCCCCAGCACAGGCATGAGCTCTACAGACTTGCCCTGTTATCTCATCTGGTTTCTCCACATCCTGTTTTTGTGACTAAGGAGAACCCACATACTGCTGAGTGCATACACCGTGATAAGAACCTACCTGCCAAGCTCAATGCTATTAATCATTTCCATATTTTGTTCGTTTCAGCTAACATCCCTAAACATCATGTAGCAGGACCTTACAACAACTTCTTGGGTAGATTCCGTGCCCTGATTTCCTGGTGACATCCACCGGTGCCGTGTTGGTGGCCACAAGCAGTGGAACACAACATTTCAGGAGTTTCTCTGTGCTGCTGTTTGAGATGGATTTGAGCCCCAGATGTCGGCTATAAACATTTCTTGCAAGAATTTAATTCTGCAGGGATCTGGGTCTTGTAAGTCAGGCACTTGGTATGACATGATGAACTCGGGGATGGTGGAAGCCAAGATTGCGTGCCCTCTGTTGAAGCCCAACAATGAAGCTGACAGAGCAGAGGTTGCTATGTGATATCGTATTATCAATTAGCCACCTGTCAGGGATTTTCTGTGACTCAGAGAGGTAATGGCTGGCTGGCTGCTGCTTTCCAGGTAGTTCCTCCTATTATGGCCCTATGTCCTTCTCTGTCATGCTTAAAACCAATTCTTGACATTGCAAATGCCTTGTGTTTGTTCTCGTTATATGATGCGTGTCTCTGGGATGAGTCAGCTGCACAACTCATCATGACCAAGACAGCTGGAATTATGCTGTGCCACAGAAGAAACCAATTTAGTGACTACTATTGTTTTGTCTAATATATGGGAAGACGAGCATATGTTAATTATTTTTCTTCAGAACAGATCCATTAGAATTTAAACTGTTAAGGGCTCGAATATGTCTTTCAGCAATGTGAAACTGCCATGCCACTAACAGACTTTGCAATCCGCTACTTGAGCATGAGATGAAAACTCTTCAAAAGCTGTGTGCCAGAGCATACTTCCCATTCTTAACTGAGAGAATGGACATGCTGTGTCTCAAAAAGATGGTTTCATTTATTTATTTATTTATTTAAAGATGAGCTTAAAAAGGCCAGGCAGAGAACAGTACATAAACTCTGAAAATATATATATGTTTCCTATATCACTAGTGCTAGAATATTGGGTGCATTCTTTGTGTTGGGTTTAGTACAAAGAAGATAACTACTCTTTCATCTCTAAATATTAAATCTTGATTAGTCAAATACATTTCTAGTGAAATATTTTAAATTGTGTAGGTTGTGGGCAAGAAGTTTCTACTACCTGAATCCACAGAGGAAGCTAATTGAGGAGGACCATAATGTGGTATTTTAATATTGTAGTGAGGGTGGCATTTCAAGAACCTAATCCTTTGAAGTTGTGAGAACTGTGTGTCTGAACCCCATTTTCTGAATTACAGACTCTTTATGATGCTTTCAACATTTAGTTCCCTGTATTAGGAGGGCTTAAGCTGAAAACTTCAAGCCACTTGGGGATCTGAGGGCGAGCTGGAAACTTTTTTTTCCTTTTTAAGTGATGAATGGCTTCTTATGCGGAAAGGGAGTATTATCTAACTGATTGGGATTGTTTTAAAATAGGATATGCCTGCACCGCATGAATAAATTTGACAATTTGGGGCTTAATTGGGTAATGCAATTGCACTCACAGACACTTCAACACTGTGGCAATAGTTAATGCATATAAACTTGCTGGATTTTCTTGTGTAGTTATAGTACATTTTAAAAACTCATTTGTAATGAATTAGGATCTTCTTATAATTCAGAATTCTCAGAAAATTTTGATATCTTTTCTGTAAGTGTTTCTAGTTTTAAAGACCCTGTAATTGCTACAGCTGCTCAGTGTAATATTACAGAGTGGAGGAGGAGCCCAGGGGCACCTCAGTTTGCCAGCAAGGATCTGCAAGTGCTTCACCTACTGAATACAGCAAGCCTTAGTACATATATAAGCTCCTGGGACACACTGCAGAAATACAGGGATAGTTTGTAAAGATGATCAGCCCCTTCCTATTTCCTGCTTTTCTCCCTTCCCTCACTACCCAAAATCTTCCCCGCAACCACAGAACCATAAAACCTTGCAAGAGTCTTCATGACAGCACCTTAAAATCTAAAATCTCCCAATCATATAGAGAGCTTACCAAACAATAGATGTGCTGTTGTTAACTGTCTGAGCTTAAAGATCAAGAATTAGATGCCCAAAATGCACATTTTAAAAATAAGAAAGGCTTTTTTTTCCCTTCCAACCTTTCTGAATTTTAATTTCCCTCAACTTCTGTTGTTGTGTGTGTGAGGGGGCGGGAAATAATTTGACATTGAAAAGCACAGCTCTCTCTAATTTCTCAAGCTGAGAATGTTTCCTTTCGCTCACCCTAAAACAAGGACAAATGCTCCACAGTTCTTATCACTATCCTGTTTCTTCTACTTCACCACCTGGAAATGGAGTCCCTTCTGAAGTAGGACTGCTAAAAACAAATGTGCAATATCCTGAGCTCTCAAATTCTTTACTTGCTTTCAAATTATCCTTTTTTTCTTATAAAATAATAATTCAATTTCAATTTCACCTTATTTTTCCAATAAAAATCAGATCTGGTGAGAGGACTCATTTTTAGGCATTTTTGTTTTCCTTAAAGTCAATGAAGTACATGAATGACCCCCAAAATGATGGGGCAGAATGGTGATGGGCACAGAATACATAATGCTAAGTCAGAGCCAGATTATTTTCTGAAGAGAGAAAACTGTGATCTGCTGCATGAGACTGTCTGAAATAATGAAACTGAAATAGGATTACCCCACATCAAAAGTTCCACAGGAACTTAAGGGAAAATTTCTTTCCTGTGAGGGTGACAGAGCCCTGGCACAGGCTGCCCAGAGAGGCTGTGGAGTCTCCTTCTCTGGAGATCTTCCCAACCCGCCTGGATGCCACCCTGTGCTCTGTGCTCTGGGTGTCCCTGCTGGAGCAGTGGGTTGGACTAGATGATCTCTAGAGGTCCCTTCCAACCTTAGGCATTCTATAAAAACACTGCAGATGGCATTTTTGGGATGCAGATGGGCGGGGGGGGTCTTTTTCCAAGTCATTCTTTCCAAGCTTTCCAAGTGTTAACCACAAGTCCAATGAAATCCCCTCTGGAAAATTTCCGTGAGCCAAGTCACCCCCCGGCTCTATCTTCCTTTCCTACCCATCCTCCCTGTGGATGAACACTCAGTTGTTCCTGTGAATGTTAAATCATCCGTCTCTCCAGATATTTCCATGTGAATGCAGAAACCTGAAGTAGGAGACTTAAGTATTCTTCATTGCTGCTGCATGGCCACGCTTCTTTTAACACAGCAAAGCATGCAATAAACTGAACAAAGAAATCAAGTATTCTTTGCTGTATAGCTCTGAAGGCATTTTCTTGCCATAGTATCTTTAATGCATTCAGAGTCTTGCTAACTGCTGGAAAAAAGCACCCTTCAAGCTAGGTTTTATGTAGTCATTATATATGATTATTTTTAAATGGTTAATTCCTGCACTTCTAGTTGAAACAGAAAGAAAATATTTCCTCTCTCCATTTTTTTTCCATAAATTCAACATTATAGATCAGTGAATAATTACAACAACCCTAGCTTTTGATTAAAATATCATGATTAGGAATAGCTGTCTGATTAAGAATAATAAAATTGATTTATTAATGACAATATGTATATATTTAAATCTTTCCACCACTTCTTTGATCTACCTGTCTTATGTGGGTCTTGCAGCCAACTCATACAAAACCATAGGATAAAAGGAGATTCTTGCAACATTTGTAGGCCCTTCTCATAGGCAACGTCTTCTGCCTCACAGTGGTTTTGCAGGTATTAAAATGCTGTTTTCTACCTTTTTCTATCACTGCTCATTGCCCCGCTCATGTGCCTTGCCCTGCAGCCCATACGTCTGCATTTGGGTCCCCCAAACCTCCCTTCTCATGGCTTTCCGTCTTAAGGGATCTCCAGGTGCTCCATGATCACCGTCCCACGTACACAGCAGTTCATGTCCAACCCCTTTGAACTACAACGCGCCAAACATTTTCTATGAGCATCCTTAAGGACCTATTAAAAGTGGCTGGGACACTTTTATCAAGGCAGCATCAGTTCCACATGCAGGGATGCAGGTGCTACTTCACTTGGGTTGACTATTGCCGGTAGGGAGAATTAGCAGCCAAGCAGCTGAGTGTGATTTGTGTTTTATCTCGTGTTATGCTAAGACAAGAGAGAAGGAGAAATCTCAAATGTATTAACACTGCATACAGTAAAACTCTAGTGTTCCAATTCTTTTAACTTTTTTGATGAAGGAAAGAAGATAGTCAAATAATTTGGTTCTGATTGGAAAGTTCAAGGGAGAAGGGGAAGAAATCAGAAATTGTTTGAATAATTCAAAACTGGTGGTGTATGCTATGAGCTGCTGATCACTGTTCTGCTTTGCAGCCATAGATCTCCATTAATACTCTTTTTGAAAAACAGAAATCCTTCCTGTGCTGCTGTTGTATGCTTAATTGAGCACTTATGGCAAAAAATAAAAAGGAGAAAAAAAAAGTCATGCAGATCTCTTATGCAGACAGTGGTGTTTAATTTATTTTTTTTAAAGAAAAAGATGTCCCCTGCAATACATGCTAAACACATTCTCTGAAACCTCAGACTTCTCCATCAAGTGGATAGAAGAGAATCAGTCTGCATTAGGAAGTTAGATAAACATGGGGAAAAATGGAGTTACAATGCGTTTTAGAAAGCTAGTATTGTACATTAATACACTTTCTTCAGGAAATATTTTTATATATGTATTATTAAGACTATCTAATATTCCCTAGTGAGGGAAACCAAATCCACAAATGAATCAAAGAGTGACTCTTTAAGAAGTCTTCTGTTATTTGCTGCTGCTATGCAACAGACAACAGAGAGTATATTAACAGAGAAGCTCAACAAGATTTCTTTATCCCTTCTAAAACTGATTTCAAAGTCCCCTCAAAATTAAATAGAAAATTATTGCACCATTTTGCAGATGAGTGAAATAACTTTGTGAGAGCACTGTTACCCTACTCGTAGATCAACATGTGGCAAGATTATTTCAGTGGAAATATGTCTACTGGCTATTTATTTTTTTGTGTTTTGCTTAACATCAATTGGCATCTGAGATCAGGAAGGCTTAAACCAATTATGAGTAGGTGGCGCAGCAAAAACCATGATTGATGCATTTAGAAAGCAAGGTCGATTTTTCTGGTAATGTTGTTTTATTAAGGAGTGGAGCATGGGAAAGAAAGGGGGAAGCAAACACAGGATTTTGTAGCATTAAATTAACAGGGAACTCTGTCCACATACAGATGTTCTTTCCCTCAAAACACACTGATTGAGCTATGTGGGCCTTGGAGAAGAGACGAAACTGCAGTTGTTGCTAAGCCTATTTCCCTCTTGCTTTGGCTTATTGGATTATTTTATACAGTGGAATGATAGGAATTTAAAAAAGAAAAAGAGCTGTTGAGTCATCTAGTCCATCTTGCAGCTAATGCAAGATTGTTCTCTGTGGATTTTCGTCCAGTTGGCTTTAGATGTGGTTGGACTTCAGCCAATTTTCTTTGGAAGATTACTCTACAATAGAGTACATTTCATTATTAGGATTTTTTCCTGTCAGCCTAAATTTTACTTTGCTCGGTATAATCACATTACTCTTAGCTATATTTTTCTGAAAATCCCTATTAAAAAAATCCTTAGTGTGTACATCCTTCCAGAGCTTGTAGATAATTATCATATTTCTCTTCAATTGTGGCTTTAGCAAGCTATCCATGTTTAGTTATTTTAATATTTTCTCATAAATCAGTGTTCTGAGATTAATGGTGACGTTTATTACTGCTATCATTGAGCTGAATCTCAAATGCTTCTATTTAAAATTCAACAAGAAAAGGTTGGGCTAAATAAAAACTTAGAGATTAGATCATGGTGTCATTGAAAACCTATCCTTTTAACCCCTGTTGGTGACTTGCGATCTACACTCTGGCCGAGTGCCCGTTCTGCAGAGGCAGACTTCAGCGGTGAGACATATCTCAACTACCTTTAGCTATGTGCAGTGTGAGCACCTACAGGAGAGCTGCTCTCCCCAGGTTCCTTTTGTGATTGTGGGACCCTACACGTGGGTGCAATTCAGTTAAGCCGTTTTAGATACCCACGTCAGAATGAGGTGAATGCAGCCCTGGAGGTATTGATTTCTCTCTCTCCCTCAAGGGTGGCTCAAGGTGGTACGCTCAGACACTGAGTTAGGCAGTTGGCAGATAAACTCCCCGCTGGGTGTGGAGGTCTTGGAGATCTTGGAGACATCATGGTTTAAATAGCAAGTAAATAATGTTGTGACAGAACATGGTAAATTCAGAAAGGGTTTTGCGAATGCATAGAAGCATTTATAAAACAGTAACCTTGCAGTGTAAGCATCCAGCCATAGTGTTTCCAAAGGGGGTGGAAAGGAGACTGGCCGCGCACGTGTGTTTGCACCATCACCCGTTCTGTGCTTAATCCAAGAACACCCTGTGCACTCCACTGTCTGCTAACAGATGCCAGGAGGACTCAGTCTGAGACCTGAGCTAGAAATTCCCTCTGTTGCCAGACCTCTGGAGCTGGGGGTGATCTCTCCAGCTGCCTTCCCAAAGCACATCCGAGTAGTTGGTCCTGGCTTTTATTTCGTCAGTGTTAGGAAGGGGCTGTATGCTGTGCCTGTGTCTCTGTAGAGTGTGTACCCCACGGCCCTCCTGAACGTGGCACGATCTGACATGATCCGGTTTCATTCCTCCGAATAACATACTCATCCGAGACTAGCCAAACTTTCCCCAGTTGAAGTCTGTGTGCTGCAGATTCACTGGGCAGCAGGGGTCTCTTAATTCACAGTAACTGGAACAAAATGCAGCTATTCTCGTTATTCATATAGAAATGCAACTCCAGGAGACTAACAACCTACCATAGCATACAATGCTTCATCTTGATGTTAACAGACAGAATACAGGATTGTCTTCTAAGATGTTTAACGTAGAAGCATCAACCATGCTGGAGATGAGATGGACTTGGAAGGGAATGGGGCATGGACAAGTATTTTTGATTAGTTTTGCTTAAAATTGTTCTGCCTTTCTAATCCTATTTTATTATCACTGCAGTGAGCTAATTTTTCCAGTGTGCTCTCTGCTAATAACCCTTCCCTTGATGAGCTATTCCTCGTTTTTTTTGGATTTTCAAGGTGTGATATCTAGATACTTGTCCTCTGCTTTCAGCAGGAGACAATGGACTGCTTAGAAAGCTCCCTAGATCTCATCTTTGTAGCTTCTTTATCCTGCTCCCTTTCACAGCTCCATTTGACATAACTGCAGTGCATTGGCCTTTCTCTTCTGTAAAGACAGTATGAGAAAACACCAGTGAGTTGCAGCTGCTGCACATTTATCACGAGTATCAGTTGCAAGGAGAACGTGATGGCCCCCTTGCTTCTTCTGCGGAATATTTGACGCATTGATGAGGCTGAACTGTACTGGCGGCCAGTTTGGAGTGGTTCCTTCTTTTAGGCAGGTATGAGGCATCATAATATTCAGATGCTCGGTGTTATTTAAGGACCTGAATGTCATAGGCATGCTGAATTTACTTGTGTCTTCCAATATGAAAGATATGTACTGTATTCAACTTGTTAAGTTTTTTTTGTGGTTATTTGAACAGCTTTTTTTTTTCTCAGCAGTTGCCGCAGTAGTTAAAGAGGGAGAGGGTTAGAGATTTACTGAGTCCATTGCTTTCAGTTGCCTATCCAGTCTTTCAAAGGGGCGAGAAGTATGTCACAGCCCTCCTCCCTTTCTTTCAAAAGGAAAAGAAGGATGTATTTCCTTATCAAGTTTATAGTCCCATCTTTAGGTTGCAAAGATGCTTATTCTGCATATCCCAGGCCCTCAATACAGACGTAGCAGGGAAGGTTAGACACCGTAATGAAGCTACAGGCGGTGGTTCTGTTGTGTGGCTGTTCCGCCTGTGTGTGTGTGTGTATACTTGTGTGTGAGTGAGGAAACACCTCCCTTTGGAGGCGTTTGCCACCATAAAGTTGCTCAGTGCTTTGCACTTCCGCAGAAGCATTTTGCACTGCGCCTCTTTGCACCTTGTCGCCGCCTTTGAGACACACCTTGGAGAGCAGTGAGTGCTTTCTCTCTTTCCCACACATCACTTGGAGAACCCAGACAGGGAAATGAGACCTTTCCAGCAATTAGAAAATAGCTTTTTTGAGTAGAGAAAGGTCTGCATTTTTATAAACCTCCTCATCTTTCTTTTTCAACAGGGAGCATTGGTTTGTACCAACTTGCCAAGAAGATAATCAAATTGAGGGTTTCACTTTCTAATCTAGCTCACTGTCAGTTCAGGATAGTCCCTGGTCCATTTGCTGTTATTGATTAAGCTGCTGTCCAGCGTAGTTAGTTTGTCTGTAATAGCAACGGGTAAACACTTTCCCTGCAAGGGGTGGCATCAGGCTGCTAATGGGTAGACACCAGTTGGCTCTGCCCACTGCATACTTGATTAAAGCATGTGCCCAGACTTTAACACGTGTCACACGCACAAAAAAAACACTTAACATTGAAAAAAGAAAAGGTTTCATTGCATTAGCGTGTAGCATGTTCCACTGTACACTGTAAATGCAATTTTATTCATGATGATGTGCAGGCTAATGTATTTTATTGGAGCTGTTTTTTAGACCGAAGCTGAAATCCCTGTGGAAGGCCTCTCTTTTGTGTGCAGTTTATTCAATGTTGCATCTTAGGTGAGCTCTGAAAGGACTGACTCCTGTGAATAATCTTTTCCTCCTTCTTTCAGGGAGAAGTTAGGATTTTTAATTTTACTTGAGATAATTAGTATAATTTCATACGAGTTCAGGAGAAAAGAGAGGAGGTGTGAGATGGGGCTTGCTTAATTTGCCTTTATTAGCTATGACAACCATGAACCTGTTGGTCTTAATGTTCAGTTAAAAGGGAGCACATTTTGTACTCGTAGATATATGTTAAAAAGAGCAAATTTAAAGTAGAGATAGTAATGATGGAACCTGAAAGGGTAATTTTGAAAAATGAGGTATAATAAAGAAATGCTTGGCATATTCATTTACTCCCAGATTTCAGGCTTTGCCTGACTACAAAGGGAAGTCAGAGAACCCACCATCTTGCCATCTTGCAGACAAAAAAGAAAAAGATGTAAAAATAACAGCATCTTAACATATTAAATATTGGTACCTGGCATCTGGGAGTGATACCAGGTTGTTAAAGATACCAGGTTGTTAAAGATACCACTCCTTATTTTTCGGTGATACAAATTAAATTCTAGAAACAGCATTGCGGTCTCCCTAATACATATTTGTTGCAAAGAAATAAAAACCCTTTCCACTGAGTCTGGCACATACTGAATATTCAGCATAACTGATTGGGAGGGTTTTTATAATTTAATGGCTTTAAAATGAGGGCATCACAATAGATTCCTGTCATGGTGCCTCAGTGTGGACTTTCTGTTTTGTAGTTTGGTTAATTCTTAATGCAGAAACAGTTGTTCTGTGATTCAGAATTTAAAAATCCTGCACTGAATCCTGTCCAATTTAGTCATTTTGCCTTAGTGACTATCACACAGCTGTGATAGTAATAGTAATTACTTCATATGAAACTTGTAGTAGATGATGTAAGATAAGAGGTGAAATTGTTTATTTCTTAGAAAATTGTTTTGGGGTGGAGGAAATGTACCCTGTAAAACTATGAGTTCACATTCCCACCATACTCAGATTGTGGACTTTTCTTCTAGCATAAACTAACAAAAGAGAACCCAATAAAACCTTACTTAGAGAGCATTTGTTTATTTTCCTTTTGCAGTCCCAGCACTAGAGTTCTTTTCATTTCCTATGAAATCTCAAATTCTGTAGAATGTGATGAACAACTTCCAGCTGGACGTTTTCAGGCCTAACAAACAGCATGCAGAAGAATTGGCAAACTGTAGCCTGGACCTTGTCCATCACGGACTCTAGAGAAATAGACTGAAAGAAGATGAAGACACCAGATAATTTGTGTTCTGTATCTGTAGTCTCTGGATGACTGAGAGTTCAGAAAGTCTAAGGTGGTGGTGAAAATTTGTAAAACAAACAAGCAAACAAACAAAAAAGAAACCCAGTGAACTGCTTTCGCTCTTCTTTTTTGTCTCCCTGGTCACCTTCAAATATGCATGAGTAAAGTGGCAATCTGGGATAAAATAATAAACTAGCATTCATAGTTTTTTTTTAGGAAGTGTCTGTACTTCAGGCACTGAAAAGAAGAAAAAAAAAAGGAAAAATAAAAAAAATGCAAAGGAATACATAAACAGTGGTTTAATCCATCTCTGCTGCAAGGCTTGACCAGATACACCCAGGCTCCTTCTGACAGAGGGACAAAAGTTTTTAACTGAATTAAAGGAGGACATCGTAGTGCTTTTTCTCTTCTACACTTACCCAGGCCTGAGCAGTAAAGGCAAGATCCAGAAATTGCACCTGCTAGTTTCTGATGAAACTAGTGCCATGTGTTTTCTTCAAAGTAAAAAATTTAAGTAAGTTCTGTTTACTTTTCCTTAAAATCATAAAGGGAAGAGGGTTGCTTTCTTGTTGTTTTTAATCTTCTTTTCCAAAACACTGTTGTTTTTTTTAAATAACATGGTAGAAAAACCTTCAATTTTCAAGAACAAACAAAACTCTGGAAAATATAAAGGTTTTTTCTCACTGGAAGTCATTTTAACTCAGAAGCCGTTTTTTTCCTCATGATCTTGATGAAAAGAAAATGATGCAATCTCTAGATTAATAATGTTGAAAACAGTAACAGCCCTGGATATATGTTGTTTTCTGATGTGCTTTCATGTCTGAGCAATTCTGCATGCTATAAATGTTAGCCTGACTTACACTCTGGCTTCAGCCTCAAATCAAGCAAGTGAAAAAAAAAAAGTTGTTTAAATGAAGCAAGGCTTGGAAATAACATTTTTTTTTATATAAATGCCAACGTGTCAAAACATTGAAGGAAAATATTGAAGTGTAGCAGTGTGTTTCCAGTTTGTCTGTTGCTGAATGCTTTTTTCTATTGAATAATTGTTTCTTCTAGGGTCTAAAGCAGAGGTTCATTGTACGCAATGTATTGCTGTCATGCCACAAGGCATTAAAAAAAAAGAGATTGAAATTACTTTGAGGAAACCAAATCACTTTATTTCAGAGACAAATTAGATTGATGTATCTTACCATTCTCCATAGATTTCTTCATAAGCACATTACGTGTTGAAGTGGTATCAGACATTTTATATATTACAGCAATTTGCATACGTTCATTAAGCTGTACTTCGCAAGGCTTACTGACACGGGCATTTGATGAATCTTTTCTGTGAACTGCATTGTGCCTTTACGCTGAGCAATCTGTTAAATCGCGCCTTTGTCCTTGAGCTTGTCAGTACCGGCAAGAGGAGCCAATGTTAACAACTGTGGGAAGGTTTGGGGGGCTCTTTTCGTCTTGGCTGAACATGAAATAACGGTGGAGGGCACGATGCGTTTGGAAAAGTGACAGATGGTGTTGTTAAAGACAGGAGAGTGCCCCAATTAAATACTTTTCCATGTGCTTTTTAAATACAAGATTAAAAGTTCCATGAAATTTTTGTAATACTCTTATGAGTGACCAATTCTAAAACAGGAGCTTCTGATGTTAGGCACAGCAAATCTATGCATACACTTACATAAAGTTGTCTTTATCTTTTATTGCAAACTCTGTGTCATGCAGCTATCTTGCAATAATTCATGCTGCTTCTTTATAAATATCTCATAAGCAATCCTTGGGATAATAATTCCTTCAGATGCTGTCTTTGGGCAATATTGTTTCTGATCTTATCACGTTAGTAGAATTTTCAACCTGGTTCATGGTTTGAAAGTTACCTTTTGCAACAGAAGTTTGCTGGATTTGACAATTTTAAAATGAACATTAGTGCCTGAAATCTGCAACTCATCTTACGATGAGCAGCTTAAGGTGTTTGCAGGAGGGCAATCGCGAAGATCTCGGTGGCTAAAATGGTTCAGCTGACGAGTGATAGCGCCCGTTACGTTGCCATAACGTGACTGCTTGCCGTAGAGACCACAGAGGGAAGGGTATAATCATGCAGTCATAAAAAAAAGTGTAAGAGATGAGAGGAATGAGTAAGCTGGGCAAGTGCAGAGGATGAGTGTGTGTAGAGAAAGAAATGTTGCAAGAATAACTGATGGTGAAGGAAAAACAGAAAAATGGGAGAGAGTACTGTAGAAAATAAAGGGTAAGCTTTGGCCACCCTCTGATCTTGCCGTTGTTTCTTATCAGTATTACCTAGTAAATAGCTCCCACTGCTTTTAGAGGTGATATATGGCTAATGTTCACATTAACTGTGTTCTCTTTGTGATTTCTGTGGTCCTTATTGTAGAAATCTCTTTTGGGGAATTGGGGGTGCAAAGGGCAGAGATAGAGCAGTGTTGTTCATGCCTCTCTGGTGGAATCTGAATTTCTGAGTCTAACTTGTCTGCAGCCGCATCAACAGCAGGAAGGGCAATACAGTAGAGAGACTGAATAATCCCCAAAATTGTCATGTTTATATGGATTGTTTCAAACTATCTAGAGAAGACCAGTCAGGGATTTCTGTAGTTGTTGTTCTTGCACACAAGAGTAGTCAGCAGCTACAAAACAACGAACTATTGCTTTTGTAAAAAGAATTGACAAAATCTCTCACGCAGTTGCTGCATCAAGATTCCTACTGCTTCTCTGAGAGAACTTTATCTTTCTGACTGGTTATTTTACAGAAAAAGAAAATCAGTGAAATAATTACCCACGCCGATATTTACATTTGTTCTCTCTGCTTGGAAGCTACAGCTCGGTGAAAGAAGCAGAGGGAGCCTGGAGCTCCTTTGGTGGCTCCAGCCCTTGGAGAAGGAAGGCAACGCCTGCTCTTCAGCCGGATGGAGCACATAGGTGCTCCCAGCCAGCTGACCGTGGATTCATGGTGCACGTGGGCTGCTTTGCATCTGACTCATCCCGCTTTGCTGAGATGATTCACCACAAATTCGCCTGCACCAGAAATCATGCTGTGGGAATCAGTGATGCAGCTGTGGGCAAAAGCTCAGGGAAAATTGTAGGGCACTTTATGTTCTTTTTTTTTTTTTTTTTTGAAAGAGCTGTAGCTAATTTCTTGCTGCAGGTTTCAAAGATACTTATGGCTTAGAATTGCTGGCTATAGCAACTGTATGCGATGCTCAGAAGTTGAGGTGGTCTTCTCAGAAGTCATTGGACAGGTCATGAACTGGGCAATTGACCATTAGGACACATTAACTTTTTTTTTTTTTATATACTTTCCAATTATGTTTTTTGTTGCTTTGTTTTTAACTTTCTTAAGCACATTAAACTTATCATGTGTTGTTTCCTATGTCACTATGATGTGCTTGTTTCTTTCTTTTTTATTTTCATGCGATTTCCTTATTCATGCTACTGTTTTGTTGTAAATTAGAGGTAGAATATTGCTTAGATGTACATAGGGTTTTTTGCAGTTTCCTAATACATTTTTATTTTGTGCTGTGCTGCTGGCAGTATTGCATATTGAATATGTTGATTTTGTTCTTTCATTATAGATGGTTGTAGCAAAATTGCTATTCAGAATTATGATATGTTTTCTGAAGCAGTTTTGTACTAATTTTGAACCCTTATGTGGAAGTTGCATAAGAAACTATGCAATATTATATATATCTTAGATATAATATCTTGTAAATTATCATAGCAGTTCATCACTTTTATTACCCGCAACATGTCTCTTGTGATGTACAGTTGTGGAAGGACTAGCTTGTAAACTCATTTCTAAATAGTAATTTTACAGTGTGATTTTTTTTTTCTTTGCTTTTATGTGCTTAAGCCATTTACTTTTAGTGACTTTTTAAAATATATATTATCTCTGTTGCAGATTTTGGACTCTGAACCTGAAGCAATTCTTGGTTATGTGCTTCTCAAAGCTTCGAAACTATCTGCAATAAAAGGTATGTGCATTGGATAAATTCATATTTTGTGTTAGATGATTTGGAGTGTGTGTAAGTTTTGTTGACATTTTAATGTTGAACTTCTTAAAGCTTTTGATAAATCTCAGCTGCCATGAATGGGGCAGTATGATAGATCTTTGTGGACTGAATTTTCAATACCACATGTGGTATTTGTATGGCAGAAATTGGGTAGTGTATGATGCTCACCATTACTCAGAGAGAAATGTGTAGTCAAACCTACAAATTTAACTTCACACTGAGCGAAAAGGTGAGTTTCCACAAGCAGATAAGTACTTTTGAAAGCAAAGTCTGTGAACTGAATAAAGAAGGAGCTCTGTTATTGATGATCCTGTATTTAATGCTATGTTTTAATCCACATTTCCTCAGAGTTTCATTTGATTTCTATGCAACTGTTAGAGGTAAAGAAGGTGCAAATGTGAGTAAATACTGGAAGAAAGGGGCCACAAAGGGTGAAAACTTGGGCATACCAAAGTTCCTGGAAATTTTCTCAAGGATTTCAGCGAAGCTGGTACGCCACTTGGAACTTCTACAGAATACATGCAGCCAGTTTCAGAAATACATTCTTGTATGTAAAGCAGAAATTTTTAGGTGATTTGCTTTTTAGAAGTCAGGTCGCACCTAATGGAGTGCTTGACATGCTGCTGAGCTACTAGCAATGGGGAAAGGGAAGCAAGAAAAGATTTAGGAGGTTTTATTCTTTCGGGAGAATTTACAGCGCTAGACAGTCTTTGCATTTTCACTCCAAAGAGGAGCAGTTTAATCAAATGGATGGATGTGATGATTGAGCTTAATTTGATCTGTGTGAGAAACTCAGAAAAGATTTATAGTGGTGAAGACTGAAAGGTTCTTATACACTGAAATCTAGGGCAAACTTTTGACATTGGGCACCTACAGAAAGAAAAGATACGGGAGTGAGTTGGTTGCTCTGTGAGAATTTGAGTGCAAGGTGTTGCTGTAGTGCATTTCATCTGTAGGTCCCAAGACATTTAACAGAGCCTGGAGAAGGACCATAGCCTTTGCTTTATGTACAGAGTCTGCTACTTGCCTAGATCACCTCACGTATGATAACACTGTTAGCATGTGTTCCAGCTTGTGTCCATTGGAGTATCCCATGTCTAACAGTGCTTTCAGGCTCTTTGCAGAAGATCTCAGAAATGTTTCTGGTTGTGTTTATTTCATATTTATCAAATCTGATGATGTGACTTTTCTCCATTTTATCTATCCCATCCTTGTGATGTTTTGTCTGTCTCATTTGTTCTACTTTGTTTTCTCTTCTGCTCCTTTATTTTGCTTTCCCTCATCTTTTGTTTCCTCCTTCTTTTTTTTAGTTCATTTTCAGTCCCTGGAGCTTGGCAGAAGGCGGGTCTTACACAAGGAGGAGCTTAGGGGAGGAAAAAAAGACATAGCAGAAGGAGCTTTCATTTTTACCACCTCTCTGGGGATCCTGCTGTAAAAGGAAACTTGCTGTCATTCCTGTAAATTTTCTTTTGTGGCCGGCCCCGCTGGGCGTCCCCTTTGTGCCCTGTGAACATCTGTGCTGCAGCTTACGTCCAAGCCCAACTGGAGAACAAACGTGCGAATCTGCTGCGTATTTTGGGCAGGAAGCTGCTGCTGTTAGCAGGGCAGGTGGCCTGGGCTCACCTGTGACTGCTAAGCCTGGCCGGGAGGGAAGCGTCCGTCTGCCCTGCCTCCATCCCCCATGTGGAAGCCCGTTCCCCCGCTCTCCTTGGGGCGCTTCCCAGTGCCTGCAGTCACTTTCTCCATGAGATTTCTCCAAGATGTCGTGCGGTAGGAGGAGAGCAGTGAGCGCTGTGTGACCTCCCCAGCACGGTTGTTCTCCTTGGCTCCTGGGCACTTCTGCCTGTGCGCACAGAGTCACCCAGGCGCCACCCAAGGACACCTCCCTTCTGCTTAGGGAAGAAATCTTTAGGCTCTGAAGTGTTCGGGCTGCAGCTCGGAGGATGCTGGAGTGGGCGGGGGGAAGTAACTTTTTTGTTTGGAAAGCCCAGAGATCCCAGGAAAAGACAGCAACATAACCGTGCAATTTCTAAACAGAAAACAGCTCATTGAGCATAGTTTGTGAACCTCAGCTCGAGCAGACGCTCTAGCAGATTTGCCTGAAGCAACCCGTTCCTTTGAGGGGAGAATAAAAGAGGAAAGCGGCAGCGCTGCCCTGTTTGCAGAAGTGCTATCCCGCTCGAGCGTGTTCAGCAGCGTTTGCAAAGCACGGACGACAAGCCGCAATCTTTGTGGCGCATGCGAGCCGCGGAGAGGAAAACTGAATCTGTTGTGTCAAGCTGGCCCTGGCTTCTGCTGCAGGGCTTTGTGACGAGCGCGGGAGGTGTGGAGGTGTCTGTGAAAGATCAGGTGTGACGGCAGGGCACGACGGTAACTCCGTGGCAGGGGCAAGCGGGGGGACATGAGGTAAGTCTAAATTGGCAGCCGTCAGCTCGGGAAAGAGCACGGCTGGTTTAGCAGGAGGATGCGCCAAATCGACGATTTCCCTCATGTTTGGGTTAGAAGGACACAGAAATAGCAAATCTCCCCTGCCGACGTTAGCTGAAATGGCTACTGGACAACTTTATTTTCCTTCCCTTTTGTGAAATGAGCTGTGTTTGGCTGAAAGTTAAGTGAGTTCTGGAGCTCTCCACGCCGAGTTAGAAGCTGGCCCCTTTCCCTCCAAACCTCTCTGTCAAGGGTGTCGCAGGGCATCGCAGGCATCTCTGCGCACGTGAGCCCTGTAGCACAGGCTGTTCCATGTCCTGCTTGCTCGTGCTTGCCCTCGTTACTGAGGGAAGGATCAGCCTGGCTGATGGCACGATGGGGAGTGCTCATCAGCTAAAAACTCCAAGCAAAAAATCTGGCCCTCTTTAAACGTTGGCGGACAACTGTCTGTCTTCCATCTGCGGCAGCCTTTGCGAAACAACAGAGGAGCTGCAAAGTTTGTGTTCTGAAACCTCAGAGAAATAACTGGCGTGCTCCAGTTTATTTCCTAACAACACGGAAATCTGAAACGTTACACGTAGAAGCTAACCTCAAACTGTGTCAAACGGGCAGAAGTTCATCCATAAGGCCTGCATCTCGAGCATTCACATGGCAAAAATGAAGTCGCTCTCCCATGCCATATCTTGGCGTGGAAATGCAGAAGTCCCCAGGACCAAGTGACCTCCTGTGGTGCTGGGGTTGTCCCCGCAGGGCAACGAGCCCTCTGGCTGGGTCCGTCAGGCCACAGAGGTGCTGCGGGGCCCCATGCAGCAGCAGGGAGGCAGCTGAGCATCCTGCAGCTGTGGGGCACTCGCAAGGCTCCTCTGGAGGTACCAGCTGGCCATTTCCTTCCCTTTTATTTTTCTGGACAGAAAGGTGGGAAGCTCCACTAGGGAGTGCCAGGGGGTGAGCTCCTGTTTTGTTAAACAGCGCCGTCCTGGAGTATCTGAGCGAGGTAGCTGCGTTAGAATGAGAGAGGGGAATCTGGCTGCAGCGGCTGTGGTGATGTGCAAGCTCCTCAGGGCCGTGTCCCGCAGGGAGGAGATGAGAGCCCCAGCCAGAGGATGTGCTGAGTCCCAGCACGCAGATGTTTGGTCTGGTCTTGTTTTGGGCTCCATCTGAAAAGGATCTCATCGAGCTTTGGATCAGACTCCCGGAGCAGCTGGGAAACAGAGCGAGGCTGCGCATCAGCCAATACCTCTGGACAGCAGCTGTTTGGTTTGGTTAGAGAAGGTGTCAGCTTTTAGCACTTCCCACCTTCTTTTTAATTTGCCGTGTGCTTCCTTGTCCAGGCAGCACACTGGATGTAGTGATGTGCGTCTCTGTGGGGAGGCTATTCTGTTTATCAAAGTTACACAAAGAAGTTGCACATTAAAACATGTGCCTTTTCTGAACGGGCTCCGTGCTATCCCTATTCATCCCTCTTTGCAGTGCTAGGAAATGTGTGTTTGCAATTGATGGTTACAAGCACAACGCCGTGGTACGGGGGATCTGGGAGCACAGCCTCTCCCTGGCTCCCTGGCCGTGCTGTGTGTGAGTCACCTTGCTCTGTGTGCCCTGTGTCCCCAAGTAACACACTGCGTTACAAATCGAGGGTGTCGGTAACCTGCTACGCGTCTGTCAGGCTTGAAAATTTAAGCACCAATAAGGAGCTTAGAAATAGTCTTCTTTAATATTGGTTACCGCTATAATACCAGCAATTCTCAACACAAATGTAATGCCAAATGCAAGCAAGAGAAGGCAGGCTTTCTGCTTATATTGCTGAAGGTTTTTAGGGTACTTCATAAAGGGACAGTGTCCTGAGGATGAGAGTGGATGTTTTTCACCTTACAGAACCCACCTAGCTGGTTGTCACCCTTGGCACCTCCCAAAGCATCGTGCATGCCACTACTCCTGGCGCATGCCTGCTACGAAGACAGTAAATGTTCAAGTTAAAGTTGGTTCTTTAATTTACATATTTATTCTCCAAACAGTAAAGAAGTGGATATGATCTGCTGTTGATCCCGTTATGCCTTTTTACTTGGCTTGTTTGAGAAAACTGCTGTGGGACTGGGTAGACCAGCGCACACTCAGATGCTGTAGTTTCTGTCGAGACGGTAGCTGCGCGTTCTGCTTCCTGCCCCAGTGTGAGCCGTGCGCATTGCTGTGCAGCACTCAGTGGCTGGGGCTGTAATCCTTCCCACGCCAAAGCGCGTGGTACTCAGATGTAGCAACACAGGAACTAAGCAACAATATGTTGTAAAGACAAGGTGCTGAACGCAGAGTATCATAAATTGATCCCAGGAGGACAGACCTAGAATTTAAGCTGGAGTGCCTTGAATATATGCATGTTATAATTGTGTTAAACACTTTGCAGCAATTTGTATTGTATTACAGCTGACAAAGTATTTTACCTCCGAGTAACTGGAAATAAATATCAGTGCTATATACTTAGTTATTTATAATTACATTAATTGCTTTGCATATTAATAACAGTTAAGTGTCAGAGCCCAGGCTGTATCTGCCAGTAATCCACATGCAATTTTGTTTTCATATTCAAAATACAAAACTAAGCAGTAACTACGTTTTTTTGCAAATGTGCATATTGATAACTTAAACTTTATATAGAAAAGCTCCCTGCTTTACTAAAATATTGTCATATCAAATCTATTGCATGTGCGATGTCTTGCTGAAATAAAGAGAAACTCTACTAAGAGGCCAGAAGGCATCTGATGAAAAATAAATTAATAATTGGATCAGTTTGGCTAAGACTTGTGATTTATTTCCCCAAAATGCTGAACTTTGAGCTCATTTTCCGCCCTTAGAAATAGCCTCTTTCAGGAGCCTCAGCCAAAAGATCCACATTCATTACAATTCTTACTTTCGTAATATGATTTTATTTGGGATAAAAAAATGTAGCAAAGAAGCATAGGAAAACTGATTGGTTTTCCAAAAGGACCTCTTTTAAAAAGTTTCTTTAACCTGTTCAGGTTTCTCTTGCTTTTCAGCTTTTTTTCCCCCCCCCTACTCTAATTATGCTGCTTTTTTTTCTAGCGTTGAGCTCCTTGCTTAAGGCCAACATTTGGAACAGATGATAGTTCTGAAGTTCGGAAACCACTGGGGTTTGTCATGGCTGCGCGGTGAAGAGTCAGTTCAGCTTAACATTGCAGGTGGATGCTGAACTATCTGGGGAAGAGCAAAGGTTGATTAAATTCACAAAATAAGGTGCTTCGTAGTTTTCTAAATGTGTCACACAACCTAAAATTAACTCAATTATTTACCAGTCACACACGCGCTAATGAATCCTGACAATCTCAATCGACCTGCTGTGGAGAACTTCACTGTCACCTAATGTTGCTTCCGCTGTGTCTTCCCTGAAAGGAGAGCACGGTTGTAGTGTTCATCATCCAAAGCAAAAAAACACTGCTTGATTTTATTTATTTATTTTTTTAATACCTGCAATTCCAGGCTACTAGTAAATTAATTACGTTTCATTAGTAAGGCTATAAAAGAGGTGCTTCGTTTTTGTGAGTGTCTGCTGAACTTTAGTCCCCTGGAGATGGCTCCTATGATAATTGAAGTTGGTTTACTTATATCTCTGTATTATTTAAGAAATAAAATTGAGGTTGTTTTCATGCAAAATGTGACAAAGCGATAAAGCTTTAAAACACTTAGGTTGTATGGTAAATACCATTTTTATTTCTAAAGCCGGAATCACTTGGGAATGACGTGTTTAGCTGTGTGTATCCAGTAGTTATCAGGATAACTACTGTATCCAGTAGTTATCAGGATAAACAAGAAATATGTATGAAATTTCAGAATTAGATGAAATCTAAAATATTCTTACCTGTGTTCTTGTTAAATACAGAAATACATTATTTAAATAAAAATGCAGTTATGCCATTTAAAACTTGAAAACAGTTACGGGTAAAACTACAGAAGTCCGCAGTGGATTATGAAATGGTATTCATTTCCTTTCTAGCTTCCTCCCCAGGCTTTACAGAGTCCTGGATGAGAATCAACCTTGACCCATAAAACAGACATTGCTGTAGCATCCACTTGGGTAGGGAACAATAGTCCAGCTGAAGAGATTTCTGGCCTGGGGTTATTTCTGTCAGGAAAATGGAGCGAGATGGAGAGACATATAATATTTTAAGCTGCGAGGCGATGGCAAGCTCTTTGCGGACAGCTGCGTGTTCAGCCTTTTTGGATAGCCTGGTTAAGTGCTAATTAAGTGGACAAGTCAGCTCTCAGCATGCCCTTCGGGAGAAGGCTGCCGTGCCTCAGCGTCCTGTGAAAATGTTGGCAGAGATGGGTTTGAAGCTACAAACAATCTCATTGTGAAGTATGCTGGGTATGGTATGGGCTTGCTAAAACCCAGTTTACTGGATTTTACTCGATTGCTACCACTGACAGTGAAACGCTTAAAAAAAAAAAAAAAAGCAATTTTGAAAAATGAAATTCATCATCGCATTCAATTGATTTATTTTCCCATTTGTTCCCAGTTATTACAGCATTTGTTTAGATGTTTTTTTTGTCATTTCCATGATTTTTCTTACCTGAGTCATTCAGTGACAAAAGCTGTAGTGACCAAGCAGTTGTTTCCGCGGTGACAATTTGAAGTGTTAGAAGCATCAGGTAAAAGAAACATATCAACTTAAAATGGGTAAGTTTGCTCACAAAAATAAAACAAAAATAATCAGTTAAATTTTGTAGGAGAATGGCCTGGAAATCTAAAGAAATACTGTAACATATTCAAGCCTTTGATCCATCTGAAGATACCAGCACATAATGAAGCATCACATCATAGTGAAGCACAGAGGGATCTGTCCAGTTCTGCGAACATCAACTGCCTCACTGAAAATAGATAAATAACTGCGTAACAGAGCTCCAGGATTAAGTACCTGATTTGAGTGAATGAACTTAATTGTAACAAACAAACAAACAAAACCTTCTTGTTCATCTTCTATAGTAGGGTAATAAACATCACATCCTTAATCAATAAACATCCTTGTTCTTAACACTTAGCTCCTTAATAAATTACATCTTAAAAGGACTTGCATTTTGATCTTGAGTACTTCTGATGCATCATGGATCCAGGAGCTAATCCATTGAAAATTATGGTGTTGCATTACATCTATATAAATACAGATGAAATCTAAGTTGTGTTCAGTGTATGCCCTGAATCTAGGGGAAAATTTAGCAGAATCTAAGCTGAAATTTAGGAAGCTCCTCTAGTAGGACCCAAATGATATTGTTTTTGAATTAAAATACTATTTGGGACTATACTGAGAACACCAGAAAGACCCTCCATAAATACAGTGAACGATAAGAGTTAATTTCATTCCCATCATGAAAGCTCTCAGTGGGAATATTGTGCCTTACCTTGGCTCAGACGTTATTTCCAATAAATATGGAAATAATGGCTCACAGTGCTGCAAGACGTAAGGAGATCTCTTGGGAAATCTCATCAGATTATGTGATAGATTTGAAATTAATCCATGTCCCCACTGTATTTACACAATATATGATGGTTTCTCTGATGGCTTATAAAGAAAGGTAAACACTACTGTCCCAAATCAGCAAGGGGACTTACTGCAGTGCATTCTCTTGGTAGGGACCAAATTTCTTTGTATCTGATGAAGGCCATTGGCAAAATGATTATTAACTTCCTTCCTCTGCAGATATATTGCTGCCCATGTTTTAAATTAGTTTGTAACCTCATTCTACCAAATTATCATTTTTCTTTGTATTATCATTATTTAAAGTTTAAAACAGGGCAGGGGGAATGTGGAGTGCTTCTGGTTTCTAGAGTAGATATTGCCGAGCTATGGATCCATGTGTATCTCTGCCATTCTGTGGTTGCTCTGGTGAGGCTTTACTTGTGGCACTGCTCTAGTCTCTTTGCAGCCTGTTTTGGGATTACTCCTTGCCAAAAAATTGTCTTCTCACTGTCTTTCCATGAAGGGCAAGAGAGCATCATCCATGGGGGTATGTACACTTTGTTACACTTGGAATCAGTGTGTATCTTAAGAAGAGGGGGACACTGTCCAGCCTCTAGATCGAGCTTCTTACATCCTCCTTGTTTTGGAGTGTGATCATGGATCCTGAAAGAACACAGATCCCTGGAAGAAGCAGGCTAGAAAAGTGTTTGCTGCTCAAGAGGTCTTCAAAGGAGTGAGAGGGGAGCAGTTCTCTCTAACGATGAGCTGCTACCCTAAAGCTTCAATACCAGAAGGGCGTATTGGGAGCCACGACAAAAAAGGAAGCTCTCACTGTGTGAAATGCCATATGAGATGAGCATCTTTTTTTAAGCAAGCTGACTTTCCACATTGCTTTTGTGAACACAGAAATGAAAACAGGGAGCCTCTCCATTTCTGCAGCTTCTCTCTTTTGCCTCTCACTATTCTAGTTTCCCTGCAGCCGCTTTTGTAACTAGATCCTGCCTTTTCCTCCTGGACTTTCCTGAGGCTTCCTTCATGTAGTAGAAGCTATCCTTTCTCCAGAGCATCTCCTTTGTTCTTCTATAAATTCCTTCTTTTCCTTGAAAATTGAACAATCCATTGAAGATCTAGGATCTTTTCTGTTAGCTTTTTTCTTTTCCATGTACTGTCTGCTCTAGTTCTTTTCCCTTATTCTCTGTGTTTGCCTTTAATCTTAGGTGAACTCATCTCTTTCTTTTTCCACCGATAGCCACTATCAATGGCAGACAAAAGATTAATCAGACAACCTGCTTTCTACCTTTCTGCAAATTTTGAAGGTTCACATATGCATTTGATACAAACAGTATCTTTCGTTTGCTATAAACTCTAGTTCTGCTTACAGCTTTTATTTTTTGGCATTTCAGTAGGCTATTATATCAGTGTTTCAGCAGCCACATCTGACACTAGTGTCAAAATGCAATAGATATATGGCTTCCTTTAATTAATTGCGCAGAAGAGAAAAACAAGAGAAAACCCACATAATCATTTATTTTCTCTAATACTAATGCTTCCCAGATTCCTATCCTCTTTATCAGATTTTAAGTAAACATATGAGTACATTTTATAATCTTGTACATTTTCTGAACAGTGCAAACACACAAAAAAGCTTCTTTTCTGCTTCTTGATACAGGGATTTGGTGCTTCATTTGTAACTGTAGGTTTCCCTGATGCACAGTGCGGGGAGGAAAAAGAACTATGTAACTCTTTATTTGTTTACCTGGTTGAGCCATAGCAGTTAGCATGGGGCATAAACCATCTACAGAACCATATGTTAAATTTTGGTCGATTGATCCTCAATGTGATCAAAAAGGAAACCCCACATGATGATGCAGGTGCTGCTGATCGCATAAATGCAAGACAGTGAGGTTGCAACAGAGAAGCTCAGGGTCTGAAAAATCATTATTATTGCTAATAATGTATGAGATGGAAAGAAATCAGGTTGTTTCAGAATCAATGTCGGGTTTGTAACTGGGAATCTAAGTTAGAAACAATTGTTACCATTCATCAAGGTTTTCAATTGAATTGTGTGGGCTTTTTTAACTTTATATGGTGAGAAATTAATAATTTAAGTGCATCTCTTGCTTTCTGAAACACTGAAAAAAAATCCCTGACTGCTATAAGGTACTTAACATTGTGTTTATTCTTCGTTTTGTCATCTGGAAGCAAAATTAACATTGCTGTTTGTGCATCAAAACCTCCAAACTGAAAGTTTTCTGAAACACATAGAATCCTATAGAACCTCTGCCTCTATATTTTTGTTTTAATGTACTGTAATGTGTATTTGTTCAAAGAGAGAAGACCTTATCTATTGATAAGATAGCAGGGATAAATTGCTTAAGGTTTCATACTTACCTACTGTTTTCTATTTGGCATTAAATTCCTGGCTGGATCCAAGAGGTAGATAAACATGGATTCAGAAAAGTTACCTTGATGCCTTTTTCTGCCAACCCCTGTGACCTGATTATAAAAAAGAAAGTTACTCATCCGAAGGACCATCCTTCTTGTATAGTTCAAACTCCGCTAGATACCTAAAGGATTGCAATTTCACCATTTTCTCTGAACGGAATTAACTTTCAGGGGATGTACAGGACCTCTGCTTTTACTGTCACAAGAGCAGCACTTTGGATAGTTACACTACTGATATCAATCTGTTAAATCTAAATAACAGGCAAAGTGTGCGTCCTCTACTCGTCCAATCTTATTGTGGGTTATGCTGTATATGCTCTGTTAATCCTTTTCCAAAATTATTGACTGCTGAATATCTTCCTTTAACTACTATAAATCATCCCCTTTTTTCTGTCATTGACTTTTAAGTTCAAGGGCCTGTTTTATTTCTCATCAGAAAACAAATTTCTCACTGTGCTTAACATGAAATATTCAGGGATTATATTTTCCATTTTAATGGAGGCTCATCAGTCTTCCCTGCCTTCTCCTCAATGAATAAGTGGCTCTTGTGCAATGTACAGGATGGGAACATACAAAAGGAGAAAGAGAAACAAAGCAATTTTTAAAAGCTGAAAGTGAACATGACAGTAGTTTGCAATATTAACATATTTGCATGTGTAAGAAAAAATAATTTCCAACTCTTTCCTCATTTACCAATATTTACCATACTTCATTTTTTTTAGAATAGTGAGCAACACAAATATTAAAATAGAAGATGCCGTGCTCACTCTTCACGTCTCCATCTATGTCTGCTTTTCAGCTGAACCATCTTGGCTACGCACTGAAGGACTGCAGAAGTCTGCTTGTGAGAGAGTTGAACGTTATCACATTGCTTTAGAAAAAGAATCTGCTGCAAATCTGTAGTGAATACATGCATTTAGGATTAGTGACCACCTGGAATAGATGTGTGCCTATTTCTGCCTCATGAGTAGAAAATGAGCCTGAGCTGACTGGGTTAGATGTGGATATGATGTTTTATCAGGTGAGTCCAACCCAGTGTGTCCCGAGATTCCTGCCTGCTACTTTGGCTTGATAGGCCATGATTTCTGCAGAACGACTTTGCACCGTTATTTCTGCTCCTCTTCCTCTGGTAATGCCTTCTGGTACGAAGCGTGAGTGAGACCCTCTTTCCCAGCTCCCACTCAGGGTTTTAGTGAGTCTTGTGTTTGGGGGTGGCACCACGGTCTGGCTGGAGCACAGACTGCAAATATTTTGGCATTTGTTCCTTGCTCTATCACCAACTTTTCCTGTGATTCCATATTGGCTCTAGCTTCCATTTCTGTTCAGTAGGAGTACTACTTTTGATAGCTGCTTTTTTATGAGTGTAAGGTGCTGTAAAAGCTAGAGATTTTGGAGGGTTTCCTCTGCAAGGCAAAATTCTGCAAAGTCCAGTAAATTACTCACTACTGGTATTGTTATTGATATCATCACTACCATGGTTTTTGCTCTGACTTCCAACTGGGTTCTCTGTATGCCTAAAAGGGTTGTTATTAATGGAAAATCCTACTGCGAGAGGTGCACCTTCAGCACCCTTTTAAGCAATGAAAGTCAAGGACGTTCATTTTGTTACAGGGCTTACTCTACAGCAGAGAGCAGGGGCACTATTACTATTGATTCAGGTCCATCAAAATCCAGGCATTTCCTGTGTGGAAGAGCTGCCTGACAAAATGATTTTGAAATGCTACTTCACATAAAAATCAGCATGAGAAAATTATCCCCATGATGTTAGTATCTGTGTATAACCAGTAGTTAGCAAGAAGCTCTTCCTGATATATTCCCAGTCATTTGAAGAAATGTGCATTCTGGAGTACATTAGTCTGCAGAGGGAAAGAAGCAGGGAAGCTTTTTTTTTCCCCTTTAAACAAATGCTTTCTGCTAACTAAGGATGGAGGTAGTTCTCTTTTGGCAAGCTGTTAAGGGCACTTTGCTGGAAGTGTTTGTGCTGCTCTGTGATCTTGCTGTCAGTTTATTGGTGGCCTGCACAAATGGGCACAATCCCCAGAAAAATGACAGGACGCGTAAGTTAATTAAACAAAAGAACCACAGCTCGGGCTCCTGGGAGAGGGAGAGCAAGCAGCTCACCTCCTGCTGACAGAGGAGTTGACTTTCCTTGTGAATTATTTCCCAACCTTCCCTTCAGAGAAACCTTAGCGGGGTTTTTAGGTGGTGGAAGTTAGAATTAAGTTTTGTTTTGTTTTTGTCATGAAATATCCTCCCCATTAACAGAACCAGTCTGCTGCAATTCTTTCTTCCTCAAGAGAATATATTTATATATAATTTTTTTTTAGTTTTATTGACAATGTTTAGACTGAGTAATTTGAAATATGAGCTGTATTTTTTGGAGCCTGAAGACACCCTTTTTCTGGAAAATCTTTCTGAAATTATCTTTTGGTGAGTAGAACTTGTTCCATTCCATAGATGAAAGAAGCTGCTATTTACACATATTTTGATGGGGCTTAGACATTGTCGTGTCTAGATGGTATGATGCATTTCTTTATATCCAGAAGAAATTTAAGCCTGCTAGAGACAAGTAAAATAACCTCAAATGCCTATATCTGTGTCTCTGTCATCCTCTCTCTCTTTCGCCCTCTTCCCCCTGCCGATTATTTTTCCCTTTGTACTGCCTGAATTTTAGCAGTGGTTTTTTTTCAAAAGGCTTTGGTGACCCCTCACACGTAGCACTGCTCTGTGTGAAATTTTATTACAATGAAATCATCAGGGGAAAACAAAAAATAAATCCTGTCCAGACAGTCATTACCATACTTTAAAAAGGTAAAAACCTTTGGAGAACAGAGTTGCAGTAGACTGGTGATATGTCACAGATGAGCTCTCTTTTCCCAGTGCAATTCCTTGTCTAAGGTGGGTTCGAGGAAACGGAATATTCTGTCATCAGGCTCCTGCCCCCTCAAACAGCAACTTGGGGTTTACTGTGTTAGTAGCCACCTGCTTCGCTTCCAGTCCTCCTCATGCAGAACACAGTCCTTTCAGAACAGTCATTATAGGTTTGGAAATGGCAAAGCAATTCTCCAAGTCCTACTGATTATGTTGTATAGCAACGCTCCTGTATGCTGTTTCTGCTGCTTGGAAGGCTGGTAGCTGCTTGGCAAGCTCAAGAAGAAGCTTCTTTCCAATAACAGTGTTTTGCTTTTAACGCAGAGTGTAGTATTATTTTTCTAGTGGTGTGATTATGAAAGAAAATATATACAAAGCTAAAGAAATATTCCAAAATATTTATAATATAATATTACAATGGGCATTAAATAAAGTCATTCAAGTGCTTGAACTCATTCAAGTATTTTCTTGGCTTTTTTAAAGAAATAATTGTTGCACAGAAAGTCTGGCCTGAATAGGAATTATTTGATTAAAAGAATACTGGCCCAGGCCTGGTGCTTGGCTCTCTGTAGGCTTAAGCATGCAATCATTTTTATTGCCATTGTTGAAACCAGACAGACTTATATAGGGATCCTCCCACAGAGATTATTTAATGCTGATACGTTTAAGGAAAAGAGCACAAGTGGATTGAAAATAAAACCCAGAACTAACTCATGGCTTCAGATGAGCATGGGACAGCATCTGAAGGGAGCCCTGGAGCTGGTGGGAATGGCAGCAGTAGCACTGCACAGCGAGGAGCAGAGAGCTGGAGAATTTGTGAGGATGGAAAAGTAGCGTTCGTCCTCTTGAGAGCCCTTTGCTTTGATTGCATCCAGACCTTGTTCTCTCGTAACCTATTGCTGCCTATAACAATATTTTCAAATGTAATTGGCACTCTTGCCATCTGCCTGCAGTTGTCTGTGGACAGCAAGATGACCTACCCTACCTAAGAAATATAACTCCCTTAATGTGAACCAGCATAATAAAAAAATATGGAAATCATTTTGAAATCTTTACAAAACTTTAAAGAACTCTCATTCTGTTCTTTGTAATCTGCATTAATGAACTGCAACGACACATAATATTTCTGCAGATCCAGAGAAGGAAAAGGAAAGTGTCAGAGGCTGAGGCTCTAAGACTCTGGGCAGAGTTTCATGCTGCTGGAAAAATTTTTGTTTTGCAAAGTGAATAGTAGCTGATTGTTACAGCGTTGTCTGTGCTGATGGCAGGAGTTCAGAAAATGGCTAAAACTCTCAAATGAAATATAGCTGAAACAAAGTTTTAAAAAAGAAGAACCCTATGTATTATAAAACTCTTTGTGCCAAGAATGTGACAAGCAAGGACACGCCGGATAAAGAAATAGCAGCAAACAAGCCCAGCATTTCCAGGGGCGCTGGAAATGTGCTCGGAGGGATGATGCAAGCTCTCCGCGGCTCTGGGTGTGCCCCCACATCTTTCCGTTGCAGAGAAGCCCAGCAGTGCTTGGTGTGTCCTTAGCGTTTGGGAGAGACTTGGCAAGAGGTGTCACTAAGTGTTTGCTTGAGACCTACTCCCAGGGAAATGTGAAGCAGATATTCATTCAGTCCGAGAGCTACAAGAGGAGAAAAAACAGAGGTGCAATTATTTACCTTAAGGCATCTGATTTTTCAAGTTCAAAGAGAACAGCTGTGTTTCTTCTTGTATGGTGCTGTTTGAAAATGTGCAGGCTTTATATAGAAAGAATTATATTTATCAACAGATAAATATCTTTAAATGGTGCCTAAAGGCAAAAAAAATGCCTTGGCTTTATAACAACATTCGAGAGAATTGCCTCAACAGTTTGTTCCTCTTGAAGTAACTGATATTGTCTGAAGAGCTACTACCGTAAGCAGTAGCTCTACACTAGTAGAGCTAACTACAGTAGTAGGTAACTACACTATTAGTGTTCTGGGATATCTGTGTACAAGGGATTTTGTTTGTTTTTCAGTAGTATAGTAGATATGAAGGTGGCTTGCATGGGTCAGGGAAATAAATTATTGTCTTGAGTTTCCTACTGATGGTCAGTACTTAGAAATGATATGAGCAGAAATGAAAAAGCTTAACCCACGAGAAGCATCATGAGGATACCGTAGAAGGTCACATTATTGTTTTTGTTCCTCATCCACTTTCCAACATAGCTGGATAAGTCCAGAATTAAGGTTTTATTTATTATAAAAAAATACATTTTCAGAAAAAAAAAGCCATTTTTTAATGGACTATGCCAAAATCATGCCCAACTTTAAAGGACTCACCCAGAATCAGGAAGGGATTAGGCAGTTTAGGCAAATTTGACAATTCAGCCTTAGCTGTTGGGGATTTTGTTTGGTCCATTCGCTTTGTAGATCTTGTGGATTAGTATAAACTGTTTCTATTCTACACTTTGCATAAGTTCAAGAGATTCAGCATCCCTGGAGAAGACGTGGGACGGAGAGAGCCTCTGTGAGTTTCCATAGACAGTCCCTTCCTCCCCTCTGCTCCTTTGTTTGGAAAATCACACAAATAATATTTTTATGTCCATCGCTAGATTTCCCATGTTCGGAATATTAAATACAGTTAAATTTTTTTTTTTTTTCCCCATATGAATGCTGTCACTAGTGAGAAATGCATATATATCTTTCAGGGTAGAATTTGATCTAAATTTGCATCTTAATTTTTGCATACTGACTTCTTATTTTGGGGAAGCATGGATTGTCTCCATACCGTGATCCGAAAAAAAATGCTGGCTGATTGGTGTTAGTGTTTGGATTTCAGTACTCTACGTTTGCTTGCTGATCTACTCTGTTCGTATATGTTAG
>JAUBNY010000934.1:1236436-1252481 GCA_032275445.1 Crypturellus soui
TAATGTTTTATGTTCATCAGTGAGTGAAGATTAGCAGAAAGGGAAAGAAGAGAGAAAGGACACTCAAAGGAAAACCCTGAAAGCAAAAGTAGAAAAGCGAGGAAAAGAGAGGAATAGAGAGAGCATCTGAAATAAGTCGGCCAGGGAGTAGAGAAGGTGCAAAGGCGGCAAAGTCCCTGTTAGGTGCTGTGTGAGTCCGCACTCCAGTTCCAGGGTATTTTCTCCAGGCTAGCCATTACATCTAGTGGCTTGGGGATCTCTAGACAGCAATGGAGATGCAATGCTACAGAGTTCTGCTTGTCTAACCCGAGGTGTAGGTGCATATTTTGGTTGCTGTCGTGCTGAGGGTCACGCTGAGGCCTGACCTTGCTTTGACAACCATCACCAGCCAAGGAAAGCAGATTAAGGAAGCACAGGAATGTCTCTGGGCTGCAAACATGCCTTTGTTCCCAGGGCAGGATTCCCCTTCTTCCTTCCCTGCTTTTCTCCCCCTCACTCTGCATTTCTCCTCCGCTTCACCTATTAGATAGGGGTGGTCCCTGGGTAAACATGCAGCATGGAAGACTTTTAGGAGCACCTTCTTAACCTGACTTAATTCAGCTCCCAATCTGTATCACCTAATAGGGTGATTTTTCACCTTTATTCTGGTAAAAAGATAAAACTGTAGGCAGCTAGCAACCTTCACTTGTGTGCACGATGTTACAGGTTCCACTTACCTATCAGGGCCTCTTCCCCATCTGGGGAGGATTACTCAGGAGGGAGCAATCACTTACAGTTTCCACCAGGAGCTTTACCCAGTGATGGCAGGTAAATCACAGAGCAGAGCTTGGTGCTGTCTTTCAGCTTTGAGACTTGTAATTGTAGCAGTACTTCAGCAAACATCCAGTTAATCCGTACAGGACTTTCACTCAGTATAGTTTTAGAAAATAAATAAGGAGTTTGTAAAAACTGCCCTCTGTATAAGAGCAAAAATAAAGTCCATGTGGAAGAAGCTTCATCAAGATCTCTTGACCTATGAGTAAAATAAAAAGGAGGACAAGACAGGATTTCCTAGTGATTTACTTTCTGTGCCCATGAATCATGTTTTCTTCCCTCTGCTATTGTGATTGTGGCTTTTTTTTTTCATTTTTCACTTTTTTCCTTTTTTTTTTTGCACTGCTTACCCTATCATTATGGGTAGAAAAAGGAAAAAGGGATTGTGATATTTTCTCAGCAGTGATGAAAGTAACAGGACACTTCAAGGACGTGCTATAAAAGTTGTTAGGGCTGCAATATGCGCCTTCTAGATGAAAGTGCAGCGTATGGTCTGTACTGGATGAATGTGATTCATTCTGAAGGATGCTAACTATACCGTAAGCAATGGCCATTTTGCATATTTACATATTAACTTATTTTTTATGTTAACTTTGTGTTTTCCTCAGAATTTTCGGTGAATATTCTGTTAAAGCTATAAACTCTTTGGAAAGGGGCCAAGCAGTTCATGCTGGCAGAGGTTTCCAGGTTTCCAACGAAAGACACAGTTTAAATATTTAGCACCAGTGACAGAGGGATATTTGAAAACTAGCTGTACATCTCAATCTATTTTTAAGGGGCTTATTAGGAAAAAACATGATAAAATAAAAGCAAAAGGAAAAATTTTTTTTGAAGAGCTTCCAAAATGTTAAAGAGTACTTAGTAGTCCTAGTTGAATATATTTTAACATACATTGATGTGGGTTGGCTTTTTTCCCCATTTTTGGTAGAGAGGAAGGAAAGAGAAAGAAGGTCTGGGGTTGGAAACCACAGAATGAAAAACAACAGATGTGAAACAGTGGCTTCTGACTTCCTTCTTATGTGCACAAATGCATCCACTTAGTAATATCATTTAAAATTCCTCTTTTGAGGCCACAGAAGAAAAGAACATGGAAGCAATTAGTACGAGTATAAAAAAAAATCCACAAGAAGCTGTTTTTCCTTGGTGTATGTTTCTCCATATTTCTTTGTGGATGTTTCTCCATATTTCTTTGTGGTTTCTACACACCCAGACAAATTAGCACAAGGGAGTAACGCAGCACTTTGGACATCATACGAGATTGCTATGCAAGACTGTAGTGTGGATGTGACTTTATTATAAAGGACTACTGCCTCACTGTGCAGCAGAGCCACTTGTATTGGCTGAAGAGAGGATGGAGGCTCTCATGATGCACCAAAATCCAAGCTGTAGTTCCCTTTAAAAATAATAATTAATAAGAATTTTAATCCAATTACACTAGCAGGTCAAGGAATTAGTGGGCTTTCATACTGATGGTATTGTGTGAAACATTAGTTGAGCTATGCAGCTGAATAACTATAGAGGATTTAATTATGACAGTTACTGGTGTTTTTCAGAACATCAAAGACCTTGCTAGCAGATTATGAAGTAGATGTATTACATGAAATAGAAATTGATCTCAATTTTCTGAATATTCATTTTGGGTACCAAGCAAGAGCATAATTATTGAATAGCTTCTGCTCCATTTCTGTCTCTTGCAGTTACCTTTATCTGGAAGAATATGAACTTGCCTTCAACAGAAGTTGTAGAAAAAATTGCTGTCCTTTAATTAGCACAGTACACTTAATATCACACTAACATGCATATGGCTTGAGTGTACCAAGGTTAAAGGGAGATTGATTTATGAGGATTTTTTGTTGTTTTTATTTTTAGTTCATAAAGAGTTTAGGCTGCAGCAGTGGTACCAGTCTTCTCAAGCCATGTTTCTTGGCAAGAATGGTAGGAGAAAAGTGCTGTTCTTGGCAGAGCAAACACAGGTTGTTCCACAGTGGGCTGAAGGATGTTCTGTTTTATTTTGTTTTCAACCATAGGAAGCCAGAAGCAATCTCATATTTGTGGTGCTGCTTTACTTACGGAAAGAATCTCATGAATTTCTTACATATAATCTGTGCCATGAGGTCCTAGGTCTTATGAGGAGTGACGCCACCGTGAATCTAATTTGTGAGAGGTCAAGGAGGTAAATATTATAATCCATGTACCACACATACCAGGTCTAGCAACCAAGTGTTGCTATTATAAACACTGCGCACCTCCACAACGGGGTAAATTCTTCTGCCGAAGCTGGAGTTTGGGTGTCACAGAACAGCAAAATGACGCAATTGTTTTGCTTGTTTACTACGTACCTACTGGTATGAAAGGATGAAGCGACATCAACATCAATGGAATTGCTGTCGTTTTTTGCGCACAGCAGTATTAATTCTGTGTCGTTCCAGTACAACAAGACTTGCAGAAACTCGTGCCTGTCACATTTTTCAGTCTCTAGCTGAAAGTGATTTTGTTTATGTCCTCCCATGAAAACAAAACAAAGCAAAAGAGAAACTAGCACCATTTGGGGGAAAAACTTGTTATTTTTGTTAATGATAGAGCTGTATGGATTTTTCTTACCTTATTTGCTACAAATAGGTCATATTACAAATAGCGTGAAAGTGTGAAAATAGGTGTTCTGAGGTAACAGTGCTAGCAGAATTTCTTCTGGGAAGAGCTTTGAACTGGTAGATAATCACTTTAGGTCCTTGTGGCCTAACAGACCTTTTCCAATTCTGTAAAGCTGAGAACAATTAAGGGAAAAGATGAAGCCCTTGCTGGGACACTGCAGCGTCTATATGAGAAATGGAAGTGGGTTATTCTGGATACAGCACTTAATGGAAACATGTTATGTCAGCATCAGTATGATATTTGAAGATCCATCTGGAGAGGGTGTGTCCACTTCTTCTGCCATGGCATCTGCTTAAAGGCAGACAAAATTCCCCTCGTGAATCACGCCAGTGCTACGGAGCTGGCAAACTCTCCTTCCTTCCTTCCCTCCCTCTCATTATGTTTGATGTCTCATCCTTGAATGGGAAAAGAAGGTTTTAAAGAAATTGGGTGGAGACAAGTTCTGATATCATAGTTGATGTGAAATTTAGCCCTCATTGTGAGAGCATTAAAATGTCTGTAAGTGGTTTACTTCTTGCATATAATCATTTCTTGTACATTATCATACACTCTAGAAAGGATTTCTGTGATATATTCTTTCCAAAATGGGTCATATAAATTAATAGTAATGAATAATAAAACAGAAGGCAAAATTAGGGAGTTTGTTTCAGAATCATACATATTATGCATTAGATCTTATAGATTAGGATTAGAAAAAGAGTCTGTTTTAAAATGTTCAAAACATCGTGGCTTGGGCTAGTTTGTTTTCTTTTCTACTTGGGTTTTAACATTTCATTTCTCTTGGAAATTATATATTGAAAATAATGTTCCCCATAATAATGCATTAAGCTGGAAAGTGCTGGATCTCAAGCATATTAAGCAGTAAATACTCTGCATTTTTATTGTTGCCACATACCTTTTGATAGGTGATCCCAGAATAATATAATATTATGCCTAGAACTGGTGTGTTTATTGTTCTAAAAAGATGAATAGGCAGATGTTGACCCTGGCTGCTAGATGGAAATGAAGATTTCTACAGCATCAAGCGTAGTGTTGTATTTGCTGCATTAAATGATCTGTCTTTATTTTGGCAAAGGATTTCATCTGTTAAATGTGATCTGTGAGTCTAGCTGCAAATATTTTTAAAAATGTTGTCATCAAACCAAACCTTGCATTAACATTCATAGAGGATAGAGTAACAGATCTGTGTTTTGTCTTACTCCTTTTGATATCCTGAACATTTCAACATGCTTCCACGTTTGTGCATTTAAAGGTGAATACTGCCACAAAATCCAGGTCACTAAAGCTGAAGCAGAGCCTTAGAGGTTTTTGGTAATATATAAGCCCTCTAAGTTACAAGAATCAATTCCCTCAAGGCAGACTTTCTTAGCATGGGCACAGTCTTATAGTAAGATATCGAACTGTTTTTTTCTTTTAGAGTGGAGCTGTCTGTGTCTCAAACTTTGCAGCTCAGATAATGGGCAGATGAAGCACAGGATGCTGCTCAGTGTGTAAGCATATCCTTAAAGGGATCTATCGTGTGGAATTAGAGTAGTCCGTTTGGAATAATCTGGCAGGACTATCATATATTCGACGGATGGCTATTTTCAATTGGCTGTGAAGGTAAGGAGATTAGTGTTTGCCTGCGGAGGAATCATAGTAGAGTTGCCTTTTAAATTGTTAGAGGATATAGAGCTGGGTAGGCACATCTGTAGGGGTGAAATGAGAGAACTGTCTCTCATTTCCTTTCTCCAGCCAAGTGTAAATCTCTAATTTTAAGGGCATTCTACCCTTTGGTTTAGATTTGTTTATTTTAGTTTTATAGACCCCATTTTAAATCTATTTTAATGAGCTGTTTATGCAGTGGTAGTATTTTTAATATATGCTTAGGTTCGGTGTAACTCTAAGTCAGGCAATGTTGCATAGAGAGCACATGAATTAATAATATGGCAAAGGCAACTGAAGTATCTTTAATATACCAGCCAAAATAGATTTTGATCTGGGTGCTGTCTGCCAGCTTGCTTGCCCCTGTCTGGAACTGGCAATTTGAGCTGTCCTCTCTCTCTCTCCTCAGCAGGGGCTGCTTTTTACCAGTCCTGCTGCATCCTGGGGCTAAGTAGTATCTGGGCTCCCCAGTATGAGAGATGCAGAGCTACTGGAGTGAGCCCAGTGGAGGGCTACCAGGATGATTAAGGGCCTGGAACATCTCTCGTATGATGAAAGGTGAGAGAGCTGGGATTACTTAACCTGGAGAAGAGAAGACTGAAAGGGATTTTATCAATACATGTAAATATCTGAGGGGAAGGTATAAAGAAGATAGAGCCAGACTCTTCAGTGGTGCCCAGTGATAGGATGAGAGGCTGCGAGCACAAACTGAAACACGGGAAGGCATCTCTGAACGCAGGGAAAAAGCTTTTCTTACTGTGAGTTTGACTGGAGCAAGCTGCCCCAAGAGGTTGTGGAGACTCCATACTTGAAAATCAAAATAACAGCTGTCTGGTCACAGTCATGGGCAATCTGCTCTAGATGACCCTGTTTGGGCAACAAGGTTGGACTAGCTGATCTCCAGAAGTCCCTTCCAACCTCAACCACTCTGTAATTTTTCAGCCTAGTATGTGACTGAGGGATGACTGTGGTTTTTACTAGGGGATGAAGATCAGGGAACAGAAGGAAGCCAGTATTTCAGTTTTTATGTCCTCTGCAGTGCAATCTTTCTGCACTTAGCTCACTCTCCATGGATGAAGAGAAGCAGAAGAGCACTAATACTCAAGCCAACACATCTAATTAGCACAACAATCAGTTTCACCAGAGGTTGTAGTTAGCCAGCTTATGAAACTCTGCAAGTATTTGCAAAATGTTGCAAGCAAAATTCCCAGAACTCTCTCTTTGATATGAAGCACGATGCATGGGTGTGGGCTGGGCAAAGACTTTTTGTCTGCTTGATTTGCTTGCATCTTTTCCAGCAATGGCAGATCGGGTTGGACAAATTTCCAGTCTGAGCCCAGCCACAATGCAGTGGTATAGCGAGGTGCTTTGGTAGTCTTCGTGCATACCTACTTCCTGGCCACTCATAAGGGGTACCCTGTTATGTCTCCAAACTTATCTTCTTCAATAGAACAGCGTGAAAAATTAAAACCAGAATAGCAATTTTGTGCTCGGACCATCTGGGATCCAGACTGAGAGATGAAATATAGTTAAGTACAGCCCCTGAAGCCGCTGGTAAGGTAAGCAGTATTCTTCTTTTTTTTTTTTTTTGTTCTTAATTAATTTAAGTGATTCTTAAATGATCTTTAAATGAGTTTATACTCAAAATAGCTTTAAAAATATGTGTCTTTTCAATGAGATCTGACTGCTGCTTCTGCTTCTGTCTTAGTCTGATTTCCAACAGGAGGAGCTGACTCTTAATACATACCAGAAAGTCTGTATCAGCTGAGGGAAACCTCAGCACAACAATAAAAGGAGGCAAAGGGAAAGAGTAGGACGCTTTTCTCAAAACCATTTAGAGAATCTCTGTTCTAATATAGGATCTCGGGGCGGGTCAGGAGCAGAGGAGAATAGGGAAGAAATGGGCATTACATGGGCTTTATTAGCATGAGCATGTGATGGTCATGGTACGTGCTAAGGAAGAAGATGCCAGAAGGTACTGACTGTATGAACTTAAAACTGATGAAAATCTAATGTATAGTATCTTTTTTTTTTTTTAATATCACACTTTTAATAGGGTTTTAATAGGGTTTTCTTTCCCCCAGTGGAATGTCATAGAAAGATTGAATTGGTTTTCCCATCTCTCTAAGGCAAGAGTTTCTACTGCTTTGAGTTGTAAGAGAGGGACTGGAAGAACAGCAGAAGATACAATCGCAGGCTCATCTTTGGATTTGTCTGTCCCAGGTATTGGAGTAGACGGAAGAGGAGTGCTAACTGAGTTGATTTTTTTGCATCTTTAAGTCGTGTGACCACGGAAGGGTGCACAACTGCAGTGCTGCCATTCCCGAGCTAATCAGACTCATGAAGAGACAGGGCGTACGGTATCCCGTGCAGTGGGACACTGATGCAACTAGGCAATTTTCGGGACCGACGTTAAGGCAGTGTTGCACTGCACTCTGGAGTTATGGGGGCTTTAGCTGCGGGTGCATTCCCAGGGTTTGACACATCTTCTGCCTCCTCAGTGGGAGGAAGTCTCTTGTGATTATGGTGGGCTTAGTCTTCCAAAAGCTGAGTGTACGGTAGAACCAACAACAGTGCATCCCGTTCAGCAGCCAGAGGAGGAAAGGTGAGTAGGAATCCTTTCATATTCCAGTCTGCATTCAACAGGATCGGAAAAAAGACTTTTTGAAGTTATGGATTAGGCTGGGATAGATGAAAAGCTATCTGTATTATCTAAGCATAAGCTTAAACTTTTGGCCAGATGAGAAGGCTAGTACTGACTAATACCATTTTGATTCACCCTATTGCAAAAGGAATGGTGGAAAAACATCTTCGTATTTTCAGTGCAACAGCAACCAACCCGCTAGCTGCTCCACAATGGACAGTATGAACTTTTGGAAAGGCAGCAGTATTAGCTGTGTTGTAGCTGCGATGGCAGAAGCAGCAGGGGCAGTTTGAGGAGACGCTGTTGCAGAACGGTGCCCGTTGAGCCCTGCTCAGTGATGCCGGGTTCTGACTGCCCCTTTAGAGAGGGACCAGATGATGTCTGTGAAATGGTGTCCGCTCCAAGGCTGTTGATCACATGGCCTGTACACATCTGTTGCAGAAATTCAAGAGAAAAATTTAAGAATAGAGTAGCCAAAACACACTCATATCAGGGTCCCCCCAAAATTTTATTTATACCTGGAGTCCACAACCTTGTTTCATCCTTGCTATTGCTCTGTGCCTGAGAGACACGGGTAGGCCCCACTTGGAGGTCGGCACTCTGCCTGTCAGTCTGGAGATAACATGAGAAATTCTGCCAGCTGTCTTTCAGATCTGGGCTTATCGGACAAATCTGATCTAGTGACATTCACAATCCAAGCTGCTCGAGAGCAAGTAACATCACCAAACTTGTATTTCAGTTCATCTTTTGCAGCTACCTCTGGAATAGGATATGGACCTTTTAGGAATCATGTGAGGTGCCCTGGGAAGCTTTGCCAGTGAAAGAATGCCGAGTCATCAGCTTCCTAGCCCTTCTCAGATCATTCATAAGCCCTGAGCCTGGAAATTTCCTGCTCAGTTCAAGCGTGCCAGGGTGTGATTTCCTGATGTTTGTCATTTGAGTCCAGGGGATGTCTCCCGGCGAGAGTCTAGCTGTGCTGCTGGATGGATACAGCTGAGGAGCGTGCCTAGAGGGGGTGGATATAGACTGGGATCATTGGAAAGCTCCTTTATGAGTATCTGAAAGTATTTCCTTTCTATCTTATCTGGGCAGGCTGAAAGTCCCCTCAGCTTGCATCTGCAGAGCTGCTCTTCAGCTCTCAACTCTCACATTTTCAGGGGCCCATCAGATCCACAAGAGTTAAAAAAATAAACAATCAACCAAACAAATCAAAATGACCACAGAAAAATAGAACCAGGTGTAGGAAACCAGGACAGCTCAGTTTTAAGTAGATCTCACAAAGAATAAAATGCAAATGCCCTGCTCCATAACATTCCACCATTTGGGTGTTTTTAGAATAGAGGAGTCCAGGAGATTTGATGCCAAAAAGGCAGGGGGAGTACACCTTACACCTTGCAAGAGTCTCCTACTCCTACTTGGAGGGCTGGGATAGTCTCTCCAACAAGAACTTAAGAATAACTTGCTCTAGCTTCTGGGATTTAGAGGCTTGATGCAGGTGCTTCTGAAGGGTCAAGAATGGGACCAGTTCAGTACAGATTGTCTTGAAGCCATATGAGAAGGAGCACAGTGCCTTCAGAGACCGTTCTCCTACAAAGTCCCTATACAAAGGGACTGCCAATTGCTGTGCGCCCTTCCCCGAAAGAAATCTTTTGTGTAGTTAGGAACTGATGTAATGACATAAGAAGAGGGGGTGCTTTGGTGTCCTAAGAACACCGTTTTACTGTGACTGTGGTGTATCTGCTGCCCACTAACCAAACGGGTAGAGCACAACAGAGATGAGGGTTGCTGGAGGAAGGCAACCCCCTAATCTGCAGTGTTACCTTTCATGCCCTTACAAACCTTCATCTTGATACAGCTTATTTTTTCTCTTTTTTTTTTTCTTGACTTGTTTGTGTCTCAGTCTGCACTCGTCTTTCACTTGAACCAAAATCCTTCACCTACCCGCCTTCTTCCCATCTCTTCTGCCCTACTTTTCTTTATCTATTCTTACTCCCTACCTTTCCTGACTGTTTCCAGGGGAACACAAATTGCTGCTGAATTCCATGCCAAAATATACCTGCCCTCTCAAAATAAAATAAAAAAAAATGGTACTAAGATGTGCACGCAATGAATGTAATTAACCCTCTAATCTCATTACAGTCTTATCCTCTTTTCTCTTTCTTTTTCCCTTGTACTTTGTGGTTCTCTTTCACTGTTTTCACATCTGAAACAGAATAAATTGCTTGTGACAGGAGGATCATCTTTTGCTTGCATAATGTCCCTATCTGTTTGAAGCATTATCTTGATTGTAATTTTAAAAGTGTAATGCACAGAGTAGTTTCTGTGCTGGAACTACAATACTGAAGTACTGTAGCATGTTACTGGAAAAGTTTTTCTTATTCACATTGGTGAAACAACAGATCATCTTACCAGGAAATAAAATGACTAATAGCAACTGGCCTGCTCTACTCTTGCGACAGGCCAACTTGTTGAGAATAATTTCTTGACTGATAAGAAATATGGAGAGAGACATAGAGAAACCATTTAATTGAAATTTAAAAAGCATCAGGCAGTGTAGATTGGTTGGTGTTCTGCCCTAATATTTCAATTTCATTATTAACCAGAAAAACAGAGTTCCCAAGGCACAACAAACCAAAATAGGCTAAATAAAAATATGTCTGAAAACATGCATAATGTATTAACTGTATTTTGCTTCATTTGTAAAGAGCAAAAGAGAACAAATAACCAGTGTTCTGGCCCCAGATGGGCCTTTTCAGGGATATTCTTCTCCAAGCCATTCAGTGGGGGAAAAGAGTTAAAAGAACAATTTTTCAAAAGAGTTCATCAAGCTGCCCTATAAATGTATCCACTATTATATGTTCTTGGGCTCTATTTGTAGTGGGACATTTACAGCTCTCTGATTAGCTCGAGGAAACTTACTGCCATAAATAAAGCAACTGCAGTTTAAATCTGTAAGCCTCTCTCCAGCCAAATATCCTTAATCATTGAAGTAGAAGTTTCTGAACTCTACAGGTCAATTCACACTTATGTGGGCTGATGGGGTTGGGTTTTTAAACATACTTTCCATAATCTTGTCCTCAAAATTACACGTAAGAATTTAGAAGAAGCTTTTCCCTTCTTAATTATAAATCCTCTTACAATATGACTTTGAAAAAAAGTAGATTTAAAGAGTATATTCTAAAATAAACAGGTTTTTTGTTGTTGCTTTCTTTTTGTCCTGTGGGGAGTATCCTGTGGGTGTTCCAGAAATCAGAGCCTCATTTCCAGTGCAGAAATAACCGCTCTGGCTCAAATGCTGTCCTTGCCCTGACTCCTGGCCATACACACGGTCTGGCCCACACGCAACTGTCTGGTGCTTTTAGCAGGGATTGCTGACCCAGCCTTTGCTGGAAACCTGTAGGTGCTCCTGATAGCCAAGGTGCTTTTGGAGTATTCCTATATGAAGCAGTTGTGACTCCTGCCACTCATCCCAATCCCAAGATAACCTGCCAGCTTCTCTGGTGCAAGTGTTTCTGCAGCTCTGTAGAGAACAGGATCAGGGATCTGCTATTTTAGTTTCTTTTCTTTTTAATCTGGATAGACTTTTTCTTACAGAAGAGAGCGCTGAGGGAAAAGAAAGAGTGCAGAAATGGGGGGACAGAATATGGACGCCAACACGATGGCTCAAAGGAACAATCAGTAGAATAATTTCTAAACAAAGCAGTGCTGATTTTCTGAGGGACTTCATGTCTTGTTCTTCATTTAAGTGCCTATACATACGTTGTCATACTGTTGGCAAAGGGAAAGCGGTGTTTTTAACAAATCAATTTTAAAGGTGACAGATTCCAGGAAAAAAAAAAAGAACAGATTTCCATCTTCTTCGAATTCACATTGCATATGCACCTATACGTCTAAATAAGCAGTATGATTTCCAGACCTTTACCTTACAGAAGTCTGGGTATTTCTCTGTGCAAACTTGTCATCAAGTTTTCGTAGGTATTTTTTGCTGCATGTCCTCTCAGAACAGGCTCATGCTTTCTCTATGACTCATATACCCTATATGGAAAACCCTTTCTAATTTTTACAACAGCTTCAATGTTCAGAAGCTTTAAAAATTAAATTGAAATATTTCAGTGTAACTGGAGAGCATGTATGAAAGTAGAAGTATATATTTCAGAGAAATATCATGTTTCTTCATTTGTATTTATGGAATGCCAAACACATCATATACTATATACACACACAGGCGATAACTATGTTTGGAAATGCCTAATGAGACTAATTTCTTGCTTTTATTATTTTAAACATGCGTATGTGCTTGCAAGCACAACAGCTCAGCTGCCGAAGCAGCGACTGTTCTTTTACAGCTCTTAGGGCTGGGCTGCAAGAGCCCCCGCCGCTCTGTGTTCCAGGGATGACTTCTTTCTGTACTTACCGAGTCCTGAACGTAACTCACTTGAGCATGCAGCTTTTCCATAGCATTAGCTCCTGGGCCGGATGCCTTGGCCACGGCCGCATTGCAAAGGCGCATACATGTCACTTGCAGACACGGGAGGAATCAATTTCATTTAAACCATGACCTCAATTTATGTGTCTGGAGTTGCTTGAGTGCAAGCGTTTTGCAGTGCCATCATCTCAAAAATGAGTGCTTTAAGAATTCATTACAATACAGAATTCTTGCTGCTGCTCGGTGCTCAGCGGGTTTTGCAGAACCTTTCCAAATGTACAGCTAAAGAGATGTGGTGAGATCCCATTAAGTTTCTCCCTTAGAAAAGCATGCCCAGATACATGGTTGTTGGGTTCAGGTTTGGACTTTGTTCTGATTTGTTTTTAATTCACTGAAATGCTTGCTTGCCGAAAGCTTTTTTCTCTGGATGCAGGCTGCAAAGTCAGCAGCAACACAGCAAAGACAGGCCCAAAATAAAGCAGTGAAAGTTTTAGGATCTTAATTATAATTCTGGTTCTCAAAGTCTCTGTCAGGCTGATTTCTGTCTTGAGAGCAGCTTGTTAAACTGGAAGTGAGCAAGCTGGTGAGACGGGGAAGGAAAATGTTTTGAAAAATAATGACCCATCCTTCCATCAAGTGCTCATTACCGTGGTGGTGTGGAGTCGCAGAATCCCTCGGGTTTCCTCGCTGGCTCCTGCAGCTCAGATAGCCAGAAAACCTCTTCTCATTTCAGGCAGAACCTAGCAAATACGAGCAATGTAGGCATGGCAAGACTCATGCATATCCCCTCCAGGCTTAATTAATGCAACACACAACAACTGGGAGTAAAAGTGGAGGCTGACAAGAAGCTTCAGCAAATCTCAAGCCCAACAGTTTATCCGGTAAGAAACAGAAGCCTTGCAAGCGTTGCTCACTTCTTCACTCCCTTGTCTGTCGTCTAAATAGGAATGTATTTCCAAATCCTGGGTTTGCTCTTCTCTAAATAGTTTATGACAGCAGTTCTCAACCTTATTTGTACTGTTAACCTCTTCCAACCACAGAAAATGCTTTGTGGCCCCGGTCCTATCAGATTATTTTCAATAATTACAAACATGGCAAATGCTTATACTCCTACTTGGAGCATTCTGTAGCTGTGCTTAGAGTCATGGGTCTTAGTTTGAGAAAAAGAAGTTCAGTCCAAAAGACCACTTCTTTCTCTGTGTAAGTTCAGTCTACTAATACCATCACTTATTTGATTTTTCTGAATCAAGAATAAGGCTATAGCATAGGTAAATTACTGTAAGAAGCCAGTATCAAATAAATCAGATTGAGTCCGTCAGCATCACCTTTACAAGGGGAGATAAAGAAAAAAAAAAAAAAAAAAAAAGGAAGGAGAAAATTTGTACCGGTGTTCCTGATTTAGAAGGGACTTTTCTGAATACTTTTCCATGCAGTGAATCCATGTGGACCAAAAAGTATCCATGATATCGAGTTACTCATAACAACTTCTGAATAATAGCTGAAATGTTACCCAGAATTAATATTTTATGTGTACATTTCCCAAATGATTGTACTGACAGGAACTTTTGCCAGCTGTTCCAGTCCTTTGAACATTATTCCTGACAAAGAGCTTCCTTTGGTTATCTTTCTCTTTCTCCAGCAACAAAGTAAGAAAAAGCCTAAGTTTTGCTTTTTGCTTTCCTTTTCTCCTAATCATCAGTCCCAACTACTGATTCCATTCTTGCTACTGTAACTCTAAATAAAAAAAGAAAAAGAAAGTCTTTTTGTTTGTTTGTTTGGTTGGTTTTTTGTGAATGTACCCAGCATTTGCAGTCATGATAGAAGCGTTCTCCTTGAGACTGTTGTTTCCTCTGGGCTTACGCTGCTACTGTTTCTCAAGCGAACTTCATGGTTTTAGGACTAAAATGGCTCTTTGCTAAGGGAATTTTTCCCAAAGGTGAAAGAGGCATAGCTGTTATTCCAGCCACATGCGTGTGCACATCCTCCCAGGTAGCTCCTTGAAATTATTTGGTCCTGTTATCAGTGTTCTCATGCCTAAATATACAGATGCAATATATTTTCACAGGGCAAGAACTGACTTTATTTGCAGGATATCGTATATACGTATGGAAGACTCAAATATGTCACTTCTTGACAAGCATTGTGACCTCTTGGCAAAGATGACAATCATCTTGTCTGTCTGTTCTTTTGTTTTGTTTAGTTTTATTTTGTTTAGATGTGGTACTGGGTTGCAGCAATTTTGCTGAAGTCAACTGGCTGTTCCATTTTACACCCTTGTCATGCTGGGGCTATAAAGCATTAAAACCAGCCTACACTAATATTAAAAAAAAAAAAAAACCTTTGTTTGTTTGGTACAGTTCTTTATAATATTGTAGTGAGCAAATTACTGCTGTTTGTATTCTTGTTAGGATCAGCAGTATTTTAAGTTCTGTTGTAGCTACTCCATACTAACGTACAAGTGGGTATGTGCTCTGAAATATTGAGTGCTCCCTGCCTTTCTTTCCTCATTTCTGTCCTGATACTCCTCTGGGGCAGGTGGCGTGTTGTCATCTCCTTATTTCAGTGCGAGCCCACTCATGCCAAAACTTTGTATATTTAGCGCACATTTGGGGCACACATTTTTAGGACATTTTGTTCTAGGTTAGGGCTGTGCTGCCTCCTGGATGCACTGAGGTTGTGAAATCTCTGTCCTCAAAGATACACTAAACTTCCCTGGAAAAAGCCCTAAGCTACCTGCTTTGGCAGAGGATTGGACCATGACCTCAAGGGGACCCTTCCAACCTAAATTATTCTATGGATCCGTAGTAACTTTATCCTCTGAGGAAGAGCGTAGAATATATGGGAAGCTTTAGGATTCAGTCTCCAGAGAAACAGGGTTTTGAGGGGAGAGCCAAGGCAATGGCTCAATGAAATTCAGCCATTTCCAGTGTTTCATACGCAGTGGTGTTGAAACAGAGAAGAGAAAGGCGGCTCACAAGAAGGCCAAGGACGTAAAGCAGGAGTCTGGCCCCGTTCTGTTTCTGGAAGGCTTGGCAGGAGCTGGGCACACAGCACCGCTGCTGCCTGCAGTGTGTCCAGGCTGCGGCTGACGGACACAGGATGCAGAGCACGGGAGGACAGATGTCCCCTCGCATAGGCTGCAGTGAGCAGGAGCCTGGAGGAGGGCACAGGTAAGGCAGGGACACCCCGCTGCCATGGCCCCCTCCTCCCCTGCCCTCGGCCTCTGCAGCAGACCCGTTGCTGGCAACAAAGTGAGGAGGCAGGTGACTGCCATTGCCTTAGCCTTTGTAAAAGGTTGGCAGCATTGCATGCTGTGACATGTACCTGGTATTTGCCTTTTTTTTTTCCCCCTAAGGTGCACGTTATCATCTTGGATGGATTCCCCTTTCCCTCCCACCTGTTCAAAATCCAGCCACATTCAGCAAGAATAAAAGCGCTGACCTGCAGAGCTCATGACAACCAGCTGCAGTCCCCCAGCCCCTTTTCTCTCCTGCTTCCCTCATCCATTTTTACAGCGGGGGCGGTTCCTGCCTGCTCAGGAGGGTAACGATGCTGCTCCGTCCCAGCGCAGAAGCTCTCTGCCCGCAGCCATCCGTCACGCGAGGAGCTCGCGTGCCGGCTGCACCGCGCTCGGGAAAGAATGACTTGACACGTAAATGCGTGCAGCGAGAGCCAGCTCTTCCATAATTCAGTTTTCAAGTGTGTAACGTGTTTTGATCAAGCAAGTAATTAATTCCGTTCACCGTTTCAAGTTTGTTATGAGCAGTAGTCTCAGTAAGGCACTTTTCAGCAATGTAAATCCTAGGAAGTCCTTATTTATCATTATAAATCTTACCAAGGTGTCTTCTGATCAGTAAAACAGGTCG
>JAUBNY010000934.1:1256381-1301125 GCA_032275445.1 Crypturellus soui
AGCAGGGCATTAGAACAGAGAAATTTAGCTTTTTCTTGCCGTAGCAGCTATTCCTTTTTATTCACACCAATTACGAAAACGTTAGCCAAGTCTGCAGTACGCATGCGTGTTTTGTGACAAGCCAGTGCTCTTAAATGGCACTGAGGAAGAAGCTAACCTAACGAGTATGCTTCAAAGTACACACCTTTTACAGTGCACACCAAGCACTCCTTAACAGACTATTCTTAGTTAAGATTATGATATTTTTCTGTTAAGATTATGATTTCTTTTTTCCTTTTTTTTTTTCTTTTTATCTGAGATGTAACCGAGTACCTTCTTGGTGGCAAATGCCCAGGAGCAGAGATGCTAATTCACAGGCATTTCATCAGTCATTTCGAAAGAGAGGTCACAAAGATAAGAAAAATGAACAGTGCGCAGTATCTGAGGCGGTGACATTCAATGAGTCCTTGTCACCAGCACCATTAGCATGCAGGCCCGCTGTTGTGTTTCACTGCTTTATGGGCTTTCTTGACCAGGCAGGGAGCCCTCGGAGCACCGCGGCAGTTAATACCGTACAAGTTATTGTTTCTTTCTTGAATGCCTTATATTTTTAGTATCATTTGGATGCTTCTGCATCCCCCTGTGCATCTAAAATTTTAAAGAGAATCAAAGAATGCATAATTTATATCTGTCCCAGAGGTAATGGAGTGGCTCAATGATATCTGTGAAGGGGATGATTTTAAATTTCATGTCTTATGCAAGAGGTGATTTTTACATGAAAACGGCAAAAATTGGCCTTCGGGATACCCAGATAATTATCCTAACAGCAACGGGCGTGGATTCCAGAGGGGATTAAAGCTGAACGCTACCGCGTATGGGATTTACCCTCGTGTATCATAGTTGTCATAATCGAAAACATAGCAACAGCTGCGTCTTCAGCAAAAGAACTTGTATTTTGGCTTTCAATAGCATAAGCAGGAGATGCGAAGCGGCAGGTTTGCCTTGACACTCCAGAAGAAATCGCGCAAGACGTAAGGCATGTGTTTACTGCTGAAATCCTTCCCTTCAGTTGAAAGAAAGAGCAGTTGTTTACTGGTGTTGGGCAGAACCTAGCAGTACATGCTTTATCACACAGCACAGCTCCACTAGGCTGTTCCTGGCTTCATTTACCAAAAGTCTAGAAGTGCCATGGCTGGAAGTAAATGTCTGCTGCTTTGATATGCTATATGTTTGAAAATGCACTTTAAGGTCTGTATTACAGACAGTTCAAAGGGAATATAAATTGGTGCACCATTCTCTCTTTTTTTTTTCCTGATCTCATCCTATATATTTACTGCCTTTCTAGTAAGTCTGCTTTCAATAAAATGTCTGAAAAAAAACTTATTATATTGTATTTTAATTTGTTTCTCATTGTATTTAAATAATTGTTATGATCTTACTGCTTGCACAGTTTAAAATGTTTAACATCCTCTAAAACAATTCTACACTTTTAGCAGTTCATATCTAAGGAGCAAGCTCATCTTATTTAAATTTCCTTTAGAAATGCTCTAGTTTTAATTTCTCTTTCTGCTTCTTGTAGGATGGCCTATGAGAAACTGTAACGCTACTTTGGAAATACAACAATGGGGTTACTGAGAAGTTATCTGCTTTTGTAAAGGTTTGTAAATTCCATTGCATCCTGACTACTTCGGCATGCAGGTTCTTGGGCCTGTTTGCTATCTTTTATATATTTAACACATGCAAACTAAAGCCAAATCTACTTTTATTCTGGAGCAAGTTTTAAGGAAAAAAAAAGTTTAATTTCTTGAAAAATGCTTAGGGCATAATGCTCTATTCTGTTACATTATATACATGTAGAGTAAACCATTTGTCTTTTGAATGGTTGTAGCTTATAGAGTTACAAAAAATGCAGAAAAGGAATGGGCCTGTAAGTCATTTTCACTTCATCACTATGTATTTCGGCATTATCTAAAAGGGACCTGCAGTCGATTGTTCCCAGTCGTGTCGCTAATATGTGATGTAAATATGTGATCAGCCACCCCACAGCTACCACTGTCATTGTTTTTAGACGTATGGTTAACAAGGGGTGGGAAGAATTACCAAGACTCTCAGGTCAGGAGGAGCTCAGGTTCACAGAAAGTTTAAGAAAATAATAATAATAAAAAAGTTGGTCTTTAAGAGACTGTAAAAAGAGCAGAATAATAGTGGCTCGACACCCATACTGTCAGCATAGCAAGAAACGCTGAGGAGACTATAGGTAATGTTATATCTTTGTCAGCTATAACGCTAGTGTAATAAGCACTGTGGCTCGAGATTACAGTGATTTAGAGAGCAGAAAACACATCTCCGCATTTCAATATGTTTTACTATGCATGTATATAATGGAGAAAAAAATGATTTCTTACTGTTTTGAAAGGCAGTACAGAACAGCGTTTCCACAGAAATTTGGTGGGAGGGACCAGTAGAAATCAGCTTTTCCATCTAGGTAGTCAGACCCTGGAGCAGGGCACAGCCAAGGTCTGTGGGAGTTGCATCTGGCTCTAAATAATAGTTTTCAAAAATGGTTGTGTTTGAAATATGCCCTGTTTCGTTCTCTCGGTTTACTTGACAGCACTTTGGGTCTAATGGTTTTATTGTGGCTTCTGTGCAGTCGTTCGGTGTGCCATTAGTCCATGTTAGTCCCGCAGGGAAAGGGGCTTGCAAACCGCAAGGAAAAGAAGGTGACATGAGGGACAGAGAGCCATCCAAGACTACTTCTGTTTGTTATTTCAAGCTATCCTGAGTTGGTAATATCTTTGTAACGCGACCTCATCTTCCGTGGTGAGCTAAAGCCTCCGTCAGGCCGGGGTAGCTGAGACACAGCCCTGATGGCCCTGCCTGGGGGCTGCTGCGTGAGAGCTGTGCTCAAAGCACGCAGCTTGGCGCAGGAATTGTGCAACCGCCGAAGGAGTCCTGTCCTTCTCAGCCTTGAAGAATGCATCGAGGTTTTCTGTTCCTGGTGTGATCCTTCAGGGCAAAGCCTATGTTCTTGTTTTCAGAGAGTTACAGAAAAAAAAAATTGCAATCAACAAGATCAGTTTAGGATGAAGGGAGAAAACTTGCCGCACGTGAAGGCATTTGGGTTTTAAATCCTTTACTAGGAGCCGCAGCAGCTTTATGAAATCTTCCTTTCCAGACTCATCTATGAATGCTGCTTGGTTTGTGGCCCATCAAAGATTTCCAAGAGCTAAATTTGCTAAAGGAAAGTTTGTCTGGGCCTGTGCTCTCACGCACTTCATACAAATGGAGTTGTCAACTGCTGTGCAGCACATTTTGAAAGTTTCCTTGTTCGTAAGTCTGGTTCCCCCAAAATAATGGCTTTGTGATACATATACAAATTAGGATTATGCCATTTTAAAACAGAACAAATAAAATGTGATGTGTATTAATATGATATATGCATACTAAGTGGTATAAAGTAGTTTGGGTAATACTGTTTATACCTTTATTATAATGCAGAAGCAAAAGAAAACCAATTAAATTAAAAAGCAAGTCATTTCTACTGAAAAGGAAATACAAAATGTAATTTCCCCTTGGAAGATATTGCCCCAAGGTATTATCAAAAAGAGTTGCACTGAATCATTACAGAAATAGAGATTTACATCAATAAGAATGTCATCACAGGTTATGTTTTCAAAAAAGAAAATACCTTTTAAAGCAATTAGTAGCACTTGCCTAGTTGAACTCAGCCTAGAGCCTAGATGATAGAGCTTCTTCTGTAGCTGTGTAAGTATCTATTGCACCATTTTTATGCAAATATTGCATTTTTTCATCTGTTACCGGTTTTGAATGAAAATGTTATATTGAATTAGTGAAAATCATCAGTTTAATCCAGGTCAGCTTTTTCCCAAATCCCATGCCTTTTATTGCAAATTTTGTGTATTTGTTTGGTATGTTTCTTCTCTTCTTATACAGTTGTTGTTTTCTTAAACTCTTTTATTTCCTGCTCATGATCCTTCTTTATTTTTTATTTTTTTTTTGGAGGGGGGGATGGCAGGCAGAGGGTGGAGGGATTTTTTTTTCTCCTGCTGAAGTTGCTTAAATTTTCCTATTGGAGTCAGTAAATGATGCATCTCTCCAGCTACCTCTCAGTGCCTCCTCTAATCTTTGTCCTTGACATCCCCGATGGCAAAACACGTTTCTTGGTTTTAGGAAAAAGGACAAAAACACAGCTGATGGAAACCATATAGAATCGTGAAAAGAAATTCATGGCCGTGCAGGATGAAGAAGTGCATCATTTCCACCCGCTTCTGCTTCCCCACGAGCATTTCGCACTGATGCTCATCTCCTGGTGTGGGGGGACAGCAGTCCCTCCCAGGGATGGCACTTGGCCAGCTCTGTCACCTTGCAGGATATTAGCGCACTGAAGGTTACTCCCTTATTTTCCCTTTCCCCAGTAATGAAGATGCAACTGTGAAAATACCGGGCTGGCAAAAGTCAATGAAGGGGGAGGGATGGAGGGAGGAAGAAGGGGGAAGAGCCTAGGGCGAACATTGTTTTTTTGGGAGATCGTGTATTAACCACGCGTTTGCTCTCCTTGGCAGCACTGCATGCGCCCTGGTGTCGCTGCGATGTGTGCGTGTCTGCTTTGAAGTCACGCTGCAGCGGGGCCGAGTCCTGGTGCTGCTGGGCTTTGCTCCCTGCTCCGCGCTCTGGTCAGGGCTGGGTGGGCGATGAAGAGGTTGGTCGTGCCCAGTGCACGGAGGTCTGCGAAGAAGCAGGGGAAGCTGAGGAGACCACGAAGGCAGATGGGAGTGTGTCGTCTTCTCACTACGTAGATGCAAGCTGCCTGGGTGCAAGAGGGGAGGAAAGAAAGGGGATGTCACCCCCTGCAAATGTAGCGTGTGCGCTCAATGTGAATTATTGAACATATGGAAAACAAGTAGCCTTTTATCTGAAGAAAATCTATAGGCTGGATGCTTAAAGGAAATGTGCCCAAAAAAGATGGGAGGATGGGGGTAGTAAATCTTATAACGCTGCCTTATAAGAAAAAAAGATTTTCATAAAACAAGATTGTGGGTTTATAAACACTGATGTATCCAGATCATAATGTATCGTTATATATATATTTATATAATATGCATGAGCATATTTATATACACACACATACATGTATTTTATTTATTCAGTACCGTAAGTGACCATAGGATCAGACTCAGATGTAAGGCTCTATACTTGTCTTATCCCCAGTGCTCAGCATCTTCTGTTCCAAAGTAGCAATTAGATATTGATCTTGGCTGATCCTAGCTACTATGAGGTCCCCTGCCCAAGAAGAGGAGTGTTTTTCTTTCATGTTGTGAGTCAAAGAACACCTTAAAGACATCAAAGATCATCTGATGCATTTGTCTGGGTTCCATCAAGAGCAAGGATGTTTAGATAATCTGTGAGAGAGATTTGTTTAATCCAGTCTTTAAAAAAAAATCATCTGACAAGGAAGATTCATTGCCTCCCAATGTAGTCTACTCAAGAACAGCAAAGGAGTTAAGGGGTGTTCATAAAATCTAAACTTTCTTTCCTTCATAGTAAGTTGTTTGGTGTCTTTTAGTGAAGATGGGAAACAGCTGCACATCACCTTCTTTATGTTAGCTTGTCAGATATCAAAAGGAAGACTATCTTTATGATTGTCTAGTTGATTTATTTATTTTTTTATGAATAAACAATCGCCATTCCTATAGGTAACGTTTCAAAACATTTTTTTTTCACAATTCCTGTTCACATTCCTGAGATCTATATCCCTCTGTATATATAAATTTCTGACTCGGGTGTCAGTTTGAAGAAGCTGAATATAGCCAACCTGACTGCCAAATGGTTATGAACGGTGTAAAAACAAGCCATTTTTACACCGTTTTTTTGAAGCTGGGTAGGTAGTGATGCAGGTGCACTGTCAGGGACTCCAGTGCATGGCTTACCTCAGCTTTGCCTACCTGGAGCCCCTGGCAGAGTCTTCTCTCCTTTCGGTGCTTAAACTCTTCTCAGTCTGGTACTAGTAAATGAATTTCATTGTTTGAGAGACAACAAGTGTGCAACTGATTGCTCTCAGCATATGGGTAACTACGCATTTTACACCTTTTCATTGCCCTCGTTCTGGCTGCCCAGAGATACGGGAGCAACAGATACCTTGAAATGATATCTGTAGCACATTTCAGAAACAATAATTGTCCATTCAGGTCCCTTTAAAAGAAAGACAGCAAAAAAATAGCTGAGTTTTCCATCACTAAGATCCTCAGAAGGATCAATCACACATCATGAATAATAATAATAGAATAGGGAGGACAGCTGCTCATCCTAATAACATCACCAGGAGGAGTAATCAGGAATCCCCTTGACCAAAGCAGGTGCCACTGCAAGATAAAAGTCATAAGCTCCAGCTCCAGGAACAGTCTGTTGTCATAGACGGAAAGATATGAATTGATGTCACTTCTGAAAGGAAGCTAAAATATCTTCTCCACTCGAGAGAAGGAGAAATCCACTGTCACCGCTACTGTCCAAAATCTCCAGAAACAGCAGTGAAATTTGCTGGGATTGTTACATTGAAAAAAAAAAATTGTGTTAAGATGGCCCAGTGCCAGCTAGCTATAAAAAAAGAACAACAGTTACAAAAAAACCTTTCTTTTTTCCACCACAACCTAAACGCAGGGTTAGCAAGTTCATGTCCCTTCTGTCTTTTTAACTAAAATACATGGAAAGGCTAGTAGTTCAAATAGTAAAACTTAAAGGAAACTTAGGATTTGTGTAGTCAAAGAGAGAATAACAGTGAGTTTGATACTGCAGTGAATGTATTTGCAACCCTCTTCTCATTAGAAACTGTCTAGGATGATTATTCAACTCTTCATAAAAACTCCTTGGAATCAGTTCAATTCAGAGCAGCCTTCCTTCATCTTCAGCACTCAAATCCCAGTGAAGTTCAATCACTAGCATAAATAATAAGGAAAAGCTCTGAATTTCATAAGAAAGGTTCAGTTTGCCTTCTAGGCTGAAATATAGCATACATATCAGATGGTTATTTGGTATTAAAGTCATAAGATACACAGCTCCAGATAGACTTAGATTTCTAGGGTCAATTATTGCATCAGGTACAGAAATTGACGATTAGGTGTGACAAGTGAAAACCAAAAAGACAAACCGAAAGAAATGCACATAAATATTAAAAGCATTCATTGATTGAAGAAACGATTCAATAATGGCTATAGGCCATTTCAGGAAATTCAGGAAATAATGTGTTCCTACTTAATGCCCTTGATTCCATATTTCAAGGAAAAAAAAAGAAAAGAAAAAAAAAAGACTACGGAAGATTGTATTAAAGAGGCTTTACAGGAGTTAAGAGAAAGTATGACCAGACAGTTTGCTCTAACAGCAAAAAATGAAAATAAAAAGATGAAAGAAAATCTTAAATCAAGCTACCCTATAACTTTGAGCTTTCAGACACTATTAAAAATTAACCAAGAAGAAGGTAATACATATTGCTGCCCAAAATATCCTAGAACTTAAAAAAAAAATCTCTAGCTAAGTAGCCACAGGTTGTTTCTTAGAATCATGGAAAATCAGCATGCTGGTAGCATGAAGGCCCTGTGGTTGCGTCAACTGCATTGACACTATTACCAGCATTGATAGAGATCCTGCAGTCAGTCTGGGCTTCATCCCCAGACTTAATTTCACTTGCCAGTAGAAATTTGTGGGGTTTACTTTCTTCTTCTGCAAGTTTCTTCTGTTCTATCTATGTTGAACATGAATAGTTTATTCCCTTTTTCTTTGAAGCCATCCATAGTATTTTCAAGGGATTTCGTCATGTTTCCCATAAGTGTTGTTTACATTAAACAGTATTTTATTCTTTTAATCTTTTTGTAAGTTGTGTTTCGTTGAGTGCTCAGTCAGCTGGTCATGTCCCCATTAGTGTGTGATGTCCAAAGCTGGACTGAAAATTATGGTTTAAGTTTTTCTGAAGCAAAGTAGAAAATAATTCACCCATGTGTCTCCTTTTTGTTTCTAAACTGTTATTGTTAAGTACATGACAATGAATTAGCTTGAATTTGTGATTCACTATTTAACCCTACATCCTTACCAGTGAGCATAAACCGATTTGATTACATCCCATTTAGTGTTTGTTGAGTTCACTATTTCTGGCCTCACAAAGAATATCGTCAGATGCTGTAAGATTCCTGTGGTCAGTTTTCTTTCAGTGATATTTATAAGGCCCAGCCAATATGAAAATCTTCAGCCTATATCAGTGCTCTCTAATCCACTTTTTATTGTTTTATCTTGAACTCCTACTCCTTTGTATCCAGTATTAACTGTCTTGGCTCTTTGATCACAGATGATCTTTCTAATAGCTTTTCCTCCCACTGAGTAGCAAACCAACTCTTTCTTTTTGCTATTGCTAATTGCACAAAGAATCAGTAACAAAAAAAAAAGAGCAATATTTCAGAGGGACTAGGAATCTTCAAAGCACAGGTCATACATTATATCCAAGAGACGACTGAATCTGAAATATAGAAAGTTGTCTGTAAAACTGACTGACATATTATGGTTTTTGAAGGGGACTTGCTTTCTTTAAAATGCATTTCTTTTAAAGTTTGAAGGCCACCAAATATATTTAGGAAGTTAATTATACTGCTGTGTGTTTCATTCACTCCAGCAACACATCCCAAGTGTCCTTATATTTTATTCTTCCTTTTTCATATATCCTTTTTTTCTGTTTTGAGGGGTCAGGGAAAAAGAGGAGAAGAGAAGAGAGATGATTAGAGACTACCAGACTGAAGACATCACATCTTCTGCCATGAAATTGAATATAATTTCCTAATATTCTTCCTTTTTGTTCATGAGCTATTCAGCCTTGTCTCTCTAATCTTGGTTAACGTTCTGCAGAGCAGTTGTTTTCATGTCAGTCACAGATGAGTGAAATCAATCAAATGCACTATCTGGACCCAATGAACTGTAGATAGACAGGGAGAGCAAGATGTCCTCCTGTGCAGGGGCACAAAGCATTATGACTCTGTGGTTTTTCTATAACTCCTTTGAGAGTGTGCACCTTTAATGCTAGACCTCTGCCTCCTGATTTTATAATGGTACATTGCATAGTCCTTCTCCTGTGAATGTATATTTGATTTTTACACTGATGTTTCTCAGTGTAGCTCCTTCTTTAGCTTCAGTGGAGGTGATATATATGTTGGAAAGTTTGCCTCTCTTGAGAGCCATACAACCAAGAGACAGCTTGCAGTGTCATAGGACAGGCTTTCAAAAGAATACCGTGTTTGTTAGCCAAATGCAACACACTAAGGTCTTCAAGTTATACTTAAATACAAAAGCTAAGAAGTCCTTCGTGTGTTCTTTATGGTGTTCTTTGTGTGTTCTTTATGGCAGTATTTTGTTTGCTTCTATGAAGACATCTCCCTGCATATCCTGACCGTTCACTGGGCTGCTAACAAGTGGCCTCACCAGTGAAAACATGAGATTCTTAAAAGTCTGAATTTTAAATCAAATCTAGACGTTGCCCTTCAGTCTCAGCCTCTAGCACTCCCAAGAGAAAGCCGTAACTCAGCAGCTGGAGCCTGGCTCCAGCATCCATTCCTTACTCCCCTACTCTCCTCCTTACTCCTTCTGTGCTCCCTTCTGCAAAATCTCACCAACAGTTTGAACAGGCTGGTTTATACTTCAGTTCATTGGGATTCATGTTGTCAGAGTCAACAGACCAGCTCATGTGGGTTCCTTCTACCCAGTCCTCCACGGATAGGTGTAAGTTCATTCTGCCCATTTTCTAAGCCAACTAGAAGCTGTGTGACACAGTTAACATGATGCTGAGTACCGGCTAATGAATTTCTCTGCTTGTCAGTGTTTATTAGCTCTGACTTAATGCTGTTAGCTTGGCCTCAGCACTGATAGCATATTTATGTGGCTTCCAGTTGCCTCTGACCATGGGCAAAACAGTCTTTCATCTGCTCAGAGGGTAGGCAAAGCAGGCCTGTGTCAACATGCAAAGCACGTAGACATGCGCTGGAGGAGGCCTTGCCCAACAGTTAAAGGTAGAGCACAACGGTGCACAGCAAATCCTCTGAAAAAAAATTGCTCTACAAACAGTGGAGGAAGCCTTTTCTACTAGATTAATGCCCAATATTGCCCACAGCTCCCACCTCAGTTTCCCAGCTTCTCCTCATATCCCATATGTTGTCCCTGCAGGCAAGGGGCAGCTCCCGTTTTGGAGGTACATGCGTGCCAGCTGGCAGGTCTGTTCACATGTGCCGACTGGCCTTTCCCAGGCAGAATGTACACTGGCTTCTCTGCCTGCCTTCCTCTCAGTGGGCAGCAGTTTGTGTGTCGCTTCACTGTCAGACTGCTGGTTTTCATTAAACTCCTAGTAATGAAATTACCTTTCGTGACTTCTCTTCACCTTTTGTGATGGCTTCAAAATTTCAAACCCCTCCCAGTTCTACCCCCGTTCTGCCAGTAAAGGCATAATAGGTGGACAGGCAGACGTTCAGTTAAAAATAATCAGAGAAAATGAACATTATAGCTGTTTTGTCTAAGACTGCGGGTTGGTAGCATTATTCTTTGTTGACATATTTGGTTTGCAAAACACTCTCTTCAAGTTCTCTTTTCCACACTTGCCACCTGAGGTTACTGTCCCTTCATAACTGTGCTTGGTGGCTCTGTAGATTACTTCTAAATTGAATATGTGAAATTATTCCTGTTAAAAAGAGCCATTTCTTTAAAGTGAAGAAAGTTTTTAAAAAATGACCCCAGTAACATGGACTTTTTTTAGAACAGATAATTTGGCATCGCAGCATTGGCACCATGGACCTGCCCCTGCACCAGTCCATGTGCCCTAGGCCAGATGGGATCTCCATAGGTAGGTCCTGGGCTTTATATCTGGGACTTTACAGCCCTCGCTGTGGTGCAGTTATCACACGGGCAAGTGCTATCCCTAGGCTCCCTTATTTCTACAAGTTTCATCTTCACAGATTGTTAGCTTTTTAAAATAACTGTGTGTTTCCAGGCCTTGGTAAGTTGTTTATATCAACAAATAGCTCTCTATCCTACGAGAGATAATAGCCTATCAATGAGCCCAGAATTGAACAGTAGAAAAGCAGATGTTCAAACTATTGCAAATATTTTTCCTAACTATGTCATCCTGTGGCAGCAGGGTTTTCATGGCTTCATTGGTTTCCTGATTCTGTGTTCAGATTCCTTAGGCAGTATGGGAAATGGCCCAAACCTGCCCTTTAGGTCTTTCCAGGGATGAGGAAATGAGGAAATATTTGATCTCAATTGCATTTAAGTGTGCTTATTGCTGAGTCAGTTATTTTAGGTATCAACGGTGTAAGAAAATCTTCAAGGACATTTGGATATGACAGTAAGAAATGACTAATATAATGAGGAACACAACTCTCATTTCCTTGATGTTTGTTTTGCTTTTCTTGCTGCAAGGAGCTGACCAGTGTGACTATCTAAGGTCATTACTAACTATTTAATCAAGGAAATTGGAATATGTTGGCTACATTACTCTCTTTTAACTCTGCCCTGCTCACTCCTCAAACTGAGAGATTATAGATCAGACAATAATCAAAATGACATTTATTTCAAGGCATTTCAAGGCAGAAGCAAAGAATAGTTACAGTTGCTAGAGAACCTGTCACCTTGTCCTCTAGAAGAAAGGCAACAACAATCTTTTCCAATAACAGACCTGTTATCTCCCTCCTGGAATTTATCAGGCAAGAAACATATTGATCTAATTTGCAGGTTGCAGCCTGTAGTTCTCTAAACATGTCCAAAACCTCAGCACATGATGATGGCCAGAACTTACTCCGTGATTAGTTTGCAGACATGTACTTCCCCCTCCCTTCTCCCTTGTGGGCTGCTGTTTGCTTTGCAATCCAAGCAGCCTAAAGTGGATGAAAATTTCCTCTGTTTCAACTAATTCATTTTAGCTCTATTTTTTGAGGAAAATCTTTTATAATATTTTACCTCCTTGGTCTCCCACCAGCTGTGAATTATGAGCAACCAATAGTGCATGGAAGCATTTATATTCAAGCAAAATTGTCTTAATTACAGCAAAAAAAGAATCCTAGAATTTCTTTTTCATATGTATTATTTATAAAGTGTTGTCTTTTTTTTTCTTTCTTTTTTTTCATTCCTCTTGGGGCCACTATTTTTGTTTGCACAGAAATGGCACTTTCTTTTTTTAAATCTCTGGGTCTGCTTTTTAAGATTAAGTATACATACATTTCAGTGTGAGAGCAGACATACAGAGCATACATTTAAGTATATAAACTGACATTTTACTCTTTTCAGAAGGCCCCATTGTAAAGATTCGTTATGCTTTACCTGTCACAATGAAACAAAAATGAATGTGAAATCATTCATTTTCTAATCAACTTAGACTCTGAAGGATAAATCTTCCCTATTTGTTAGAAAGCATTTGAAGAGGCTACTATGGCAACCAACATTAATGACAAACAAGGAGCCTGCTAATTAATTGTTCAGGCAGACTGGAATAAGAAAATCCTTAATTGTTGCCGAATCCATTTGCTACCATCCCAGTAGCTCTTGGAGAGTTAGTGCACCTTTTTATTGCCCTGGAAAAAATGAGGTTTATGATGTCAGGATTGAAAGGGCACATCCACCCTGTTAGCCTTCCCCGTAGGATCACATGGGACATGATTGCTGACGTTTGGGTCGTGCTTGCAGTGATCCCACCTAATGCTTGTTATTTGACTAGGAAAGCTGCCGATGCCTTTATGACCATTTAAGACATAAACAAGTAGTCTCTGCCTTGGGCAGTCTACAAAGGTGATACATGCCAGCAATGAGTATTATTTTGAGATTCAGGCAAAAAAATGTATATCTATCTGCTTTTTAAAATAGATTGGCGGTTGAGAGATTGAGTGATGTTTGTGGGCATGAGGTGAGTGGAAGTTACAGAATCAATAGAAAAGAAGGAAGAACCCTTGGGAGTCATACAGGCACTTAAGTAGATAAGCAACAGGTTTCTCTAATACTAAACTTGACATATAATTTTTGTAAAGCAGGATTCGTTTGTTTTCTGCCACACAAGGATCAGCCAACAAACTGATTTGAGACGACTTAAGGAGAGGCTGATCTGATTTACTTTCAGAATAAAACACTCTTTGAGAAAGAAAATACATCTATATGGAGAGTTTAGGGCATGAAACATCTGAGTATTGTTCATTTTTATGTATGCATTCAATGCACAGATACAGACACTGTGGAAACATGTTTTGTCAACACTCTCTAAAATCAATTGCCATATGACCAAAACTCCACATTATCAGAGAACTGAGAGGCAGGTTACGTCTTTGTTGGCACTGAGTGAAAAGAGGAGTTGTCACTTAGCAATCTGATGGTCCTTTTCCCTTTCTTCTTCTACATTGCTCATTTTCTTGAGGTGTCAGGTCTCTGGCCATATGGCACTTGGCCTTCTAAAGTGTCAGCTATATGGGATTAGAAGTATATGAAACATGAACTAGAGAACCAAAGAGCACCCATTTGAACTCCGTAATGAAATTGTTGCCTCCAGATATAGTAGAAATAAGCTCCTGAGGATGTGATAGAGGTTGAAAATAGATGACTAAACAACAAAAAGATATTTGCTCTTCTGCAATGACTCTTCAGTGAAGGGCTACATCTAGACTATTCCAACAAAAGATTTAACTGGAATTTTGTTACAATAATGTATTACATTTTGCCCCAGTCATTTGTTCATTACTCAGGTGACTCTTTCCCCATTACCTTTCAATATTTCTCTTTTAGATTGAAGGGTAACACTATAACATTTCCATAAACTGCAGTGTTGTACAGTGCTGTGCTGTGCAGTGCAGTGTTGTTCACAAGCTGTGCGCCACTGTCCTTCAAAGCAATGTGCAAGTTTGCAACATCATGCAAAATAAATTGTCATGTCTTATCTTTTTCTCAGAGGCATATGTGTATTCTGTGAGGGTTCTCTACTGTGTGGGACATACACACGGACATGATTCTTTAATCCTTATTTGAACAGAACTTAAATTAGCTTTTTGAGTTTCCTTCTCAGTCTTGTGCACAGATGTTCAATATGGCTACATGTGATGATAGCTCTTTAGGGAAAGCAATAATATGTAGTGTCAGCTGAGAGTAAAAGTTTTCTTGTCTTAAAATATAAAATAGATTTCTTCCCTTCCCTGATCCTTGCATTTACAAATATTTGCTGTTGTGTTTTTTTCCCAAAAGAGTAGAGCTACCTAAAAAGAAGAAAAGAAGACGAATCACTCTTTTCAGCACAATTGCAAAGATATTAAAGGGCATCCTGTTTTCCAGGTGTTCTTCTGCTTCTATTGCCTATGATATCTCTACCAAGCATGGTGTCATCAGTCAGCTACAGTTTGGTGGGTTCATACATATTTACCAATTTGCAAATTATGCATTTGTAGCTCTTAGCATAGCTGTTTCTTTGTCTTTCTGCTTCTCTTCCTTCACTAATGATTCAAAATGCCTACACGTCTAGCATCACAGGGCTGTATTCTGTGCTTGCCATTTGCCTTTGTACACCAATTAGGTCTTTGTAATTTAAATGATGTTTTATTTGCTGATTTGGAAGCATCCTTGTTGGTAGAATGAGGTTTTCTTCATCCTGCAACTGTTCTTTGATATAATGATTTATTAAGGTACTAGGAGAAATATTGATCCTGCTAATAGCTTCTGCCTTGCTACATAACGCTTTACATTTTACTCACTGAAAGGGCCATATTCCTTTTCTCATCATCTGATTCATCTGATTGACCATAATGCTGTGGCCTTTCCCCAGCAATTATCACACTTAGCAAAGTAGTGGGTAAAAGTCAAGTATTTATAGACTAATTAGAGAAGTCAACATGTCCAAATAGTGTACTTTACATAATGCAAAGAGTCGCTGGACAGTCTTTTAAAATTAGGGAGTGGTTCTCTACTGCTTAAAAACAAATTAGCAAACTCAGAGGAGTATGTATATATTTTATTGATAAGGATTGTCTTTTTTGGAATTAGTATGTGGAGTTATATTCTGTGTCTGTGATGTATTGATGGCATTCAGGTCACATTTTGTTGATGTTTTTCACCATATTTTCCTTCATCTACCCTAAACTCCTCCCTCTTGAGCAAACTTTCTAATGTTGATGCCTATAAGGTGGTAGCAGAGGCATCAGTTTTGTAACCCATCTGGAGCTGATTCGTTTTGCAGTTTTTATTACCCACCTTGGAAAGTGCATTATTCCTGTAGAAGTCAGAAATACTGAAAGAGAGTAAAGGATGTCTGAGAGAAAAATACAGACAAGGCAGACAAGGCTTTTAAGGCATACGATTTTGTTCACCAAAATAAAATCAGAGCTGTAGATGCCCTGGATTGCTTACAGATCAGATCAGTGGTTTCTTCAATGGGCTGCTCACAGCTATGGACAGAGTGTTGTAGAAAAGTATCATCTATTTCACCCTACTTTCATTTTCCTTACTGCAATTCAGGCAGAATATCTCAGACTGTGCAAGTCTGAGTCATTCAGTTAGGGCTGGTTTAAAGGAATTTCTTCTTCATGAGATTGTGGCACTTGCTACCTCAAAGTATTGTTTAGTCAGTATCTTGACTGTCTTGATGCAGGAGCTGGAGTTTCCATAGATCAGCCCCAGAGTTCTTTAAGTAAATTGAAGCAAATTATTAGGGGTATATTAAGATTAGTGCTTTAATCTCTGACTCTTAAGGAGTCAAAGGAGAGATTGCCTGAGAGGGAAAGATTATCAGGCATCTTTTGTCTATAGTCCTTCCAAAAATTCCCACCAAGGAAGAGTGTTTAAGACAGGACACAGAGGTTTTGATTCTTCAAAAAACATCTGTGCTCCTGTTTGATGAAGTAGCCCCCAATTTTTTTGCAAAAAGAACTGAGGAGGAGAATATTAAGGTTATTGAGGTTTATATCTCCAATTTTTCCAAGTGTTATCCTGTTTAAAAATTGTTTTCCTTTAAAATCTGGGTCTTGTTTTTATGTTTTGCTCCACGTGAGCTGTTTTGCTAATGCAGCTGTCATGTAGGTGAGATGACTTTCCTCATCCACATGTGAGCTTCACCCTGCATAAAGAGCAGCAGGCATTTCTAGGACAGGAATTTTCTCAGCTTTAAATAGAAATGCAACATAAATCAGATTCATCACACCCTAAAAAATGTTGAAGGGAGCTGCGAGTGACTAGCACAGAAGGAAATGTTCACAATTCAGTGAGATGGACCCCACTGATGCGACCCTGAAAGCCCCCAAAGTGGGAAGAAGCCTGCAAAGATAGTCTAGATAATGTACATAAATTTAATCCTGTATTTTAGACTGTTGAAGCTACTGGAAGGCAGGTCCACCCCGTGTATCGGATGTGCTGGGTTACTGCTGGATCCCATGGGGGCCCAGGTTGAGCCCAGCTCCTCGCATGTGTAAGTCTGTACGGCCTCAGCTGCACCGGCAGAGCTCTGCTACCTGCATCAGCGCAGGATCTGACCAGCAGAAAGGTAATTCTCGGGCTGAATTAGAGTGCCAGTCAGGGAACCAGATAATATCTCACCCTCAGCAGGTCTCGTAAAGCATGGCTCTGCCTTGTCCCAGCTGCAGCAGCTTGTTGCAGGGACCGTAGCTATCTCTGAAGAGAGAAAGAAAAGACCGAGTGACTGCAAAGGGAGCCGTGTGGTGCATTTTGTGCTGTGAAAGCTCCACTTTGGCAGCAGGGCTCCTCAGGGTCCATTTTGCAGTAACTACAAGTGCTTAGGTTGTATAGTGTGTGCTATTCAGAGCATCCCCGTTCCTGCGATATTGTATTTCTTTCACAGAGCCCAATAGAGAACAAGCAGGAGGGACCCCACCCCGTGGTCAGTGTGGTCCATAGATGCCCTTACATCATTTCTCTAAGGCAACATATCTTCATCTCCGAATATTAATTAATAATTTATCTTGTTATGTATGTGGAGGACTCTCTATAATTCAATTTTCTATATTTATGTCTCATAAATGACTCTGCCTTGTCAGATTTTATGGTGAAATAGTAGATCCAAAATTAGCATAATGTAACAACCAAATAACATATATAGCCGTGATCTGCAAACACTTTTGCCCATGAATAATTTGAGTTATTACTGAACTGAACTCACTGGGACTCACATATGCTTTTGCAGGATGAGAGCCACAATGTTTATTGAATTAATTTCTTTCATCCACTACATGTGTTCAGATGAAACTAATTAATCTGTCACGTAGCTGGGCATTTCTCAGCATGTATTACTTTTTTTTTTAAGTATTATTCTAGCAAATGAGAGGCCTAGATGATAGTATTTACAATAGATATTTAGGTAAAACTGAATAGAAGTTAATATTATGAAGCAGAATCTGTGTTTATATGTGTGAGTTGATATCTGTTTAACACATTTAACACATATAGATTAAGTTTTATAGATAACTATGCGTATATAGGCATATACAGGCATGCGTGTGGGTGTGTATAAAATATATATAACTTTCTCTCTCTCCAAAAATAGATATATTGCACAGATATACATTCTGTACATTGGAAAACTCAACGTGTGGTTATGTTACTGAGCGCGTGTGAACCAGAAGTGATTACATCAGATATTTCCGTGCTGTGATGCAGATGGATTCTGCTTCTCCAGCGCCGCAGGCTGGGGAATCTGCCCGAGCCTGCGCAGCTCCCTGCCTGCCTGTGTCCCACTCCCATTCCCCACTCATGGGAGAAGCCTGATGTGAAGAGCTCGTGTGGGCAAGCTGGAGGGTGGAGAGATGGTGGACACCCCAAAGTGAGCCTGAGATGCAGTCACAGCACGGCCCGGGTCTCCTTCTGCTGTAGATATATCCTATATTCATCTAACCCAAACCTATCTAGCTCCACTCCCAAATAAACAATCTGATTTCATTTTTGCGGTTTAAATGAGTTCATACACCTCATGGGGGCCAGTGTCTGTGAAGACAGAAACCTGTAAGATTTGGTTTTCATGCACACGCAGTGTCTCAGTGTGGACAAATGTGGTCTTGTGTGTGTGTGTGTGTCACAAATCTAAAGAAAGGTTGTACTTTGTAATGACATTGGGCATATATCTTGGGCATATATCTTACTTTTGTGAAAAGAGGGAGTAAAGCAGAGGTAAGGAACTTGTAAACATCCAGAATATTTGAAAACATGAAATAAAAAGTTAACTGAAATCTCTGTATTTCAATAAGAGCCTAGGGGAATATGTTTGCTCTAAGGATGTTGCTTAATGATATACAAATAATCACTGAGCTTGCAGTGTTTCAAATGAATGTGGTTTATGACCTAATGTCTAAAGATCATTAACTAATGCCTGCTCTTTTCCGGAAACAATACTGAAAAAAAAGGCTCTAGATATTAAACTCCTTGAGTTTAAATTGCCCTTTTCATGTGCTGTAGGTAATGAGGAGAGAGCCACAGTGAGGTCTAGAGGTGCTGCTTACATTCAGATAAAATGAGATTGTTCTCTGTCATTTGGAATTGACCTAGAGAGATTATTCAGTTTCCCTGGTAAAGGAAAAAAGTGGTTGTTATGCTTACTTCTTTTATTTTAAATGGGCCCAGGCAGCTATGAGGGCTTTTAGGCAGGACGCGGTATGTTTGGCCTGAGGCCTGGCAGCACTGGCCTCTAAATGCATTACTCGTTGTCCCTTATCCATGATACTGTGGGTTCTCCGGGAGCTGGGCACTCCCACATGGAGCTGCTTTCTGATGGTTTTGCTCACAGGATGCTGTGCCTCAATTTGCAGCCATGCGGGCTGCATCGGAGAGGTGATTCGTGGCACAAAGTACCATTTGATGTGAATAAACCTGTCTGGAGTTGGCCCCTTCACGAGAATCTCTGGACTTGGGATATGCCAGTGTGTGGGTGTTACTCTCCTCGGTTATCTGGTGGTGTTATTTGGCCAGTATTAGTGTAGGAGTTAAGATAAATCAGATGTGTACTGGAGACTGCCGTGCTTATGGACTGAGCTCATCATATATAAATGCCCTATCTTCCAAGCTTTGCCCATAAGATATCTTTATATTCACAGGCTTTTGCAATGGACTTGTCAGGCTGTTTGTAAGAGGAAGGCTTTTTAAGATTGGATCCCTTCAGAAAGATGACTGTAGATAAAAGTGCATCAGTGCACATTAGGGATGAAATTTTCACTGTGAGGAAGTCCTGTTGAGCTCTCTTTTGCCATCAGCAACTTATATGCCTCTTCTTCTGTGTGAAATAATAGAATATAAACATCTCTCACAGCGACCTTCTATTTTTAGGCTGATCTGAATTTAAGATCAACAGCTTAAAATGAGATTAAGCAAAGGTGATGAAATTTCCCTAAGAAGTGAACTGTTTCAACAAAATTTAAAAATAATGAAAGAGCCTACAGGAAGGAGTTTATGTCGTTATAATTTCGCCAGTAGTTACCATTGCTGAAGGTATTTGCACCAAAACACATCTACAGAGCAAGACGTAGTCCTGAGACGCTGTTACTCCACAGTAAATGAAAAGCAGTTTGAGGTAGTTGATCCCTCAGTGAGAAAGTAAATTGCTTTTTTTGCTGTTGTTGTTGCTGTGGGGCGATGCCAGGTCTTTGGTATGGTAGCAGCTGATGCACATCTGATTTGACCCTCGCCATCCCTAGCAAGGTCTGTATTGTTTAGGAGTGTTCAGAGGTTTTGAAGAGCTACTGATAATATGTAAGCAGAGGTTAGCAGAGCTCAGCAGCATTTGGGTGCATTTTTCAATTTGTTGTTTTGACACGTGTTCCTTTGCAAGCGGCTTAACCTCTCAGTGTACTTCAGGTCTGGAAAATGAAGCAAAAGATCAGTGTCCGCCAAACAGACTCACTGCAGCCATGCGGTGGTTGATGTTATGATGCATCCTGAGAGTCACAATGGCACTGTTGTCCGAGAAAACAGTTCAAATGTTACTAATGCTTATTTAAAAAAGAAACTTTTTTAAACCTTTATGCTAAGCCTATAGGTTAAAAAAGACTATAGGTCTTTTTTATAGTCCTATGGACTATAGGACTATAGTCCTATATAGTCCTATATAGTCTTCTTAGTTAAAAGAAGACTGTAAGTTAAAAAAAGAATGTTTGCTTTATTAAGCTACTCTTGTAATTTATCAGTCTTCAGAATCCAATGCTTCCTTTTGAATGTGTCCTTTAGAAGGTGTCCTTGTATGTCCTCAAGTGTCATTTCCTTATAGGCAACTGAGAAATTTGCCTTCTTTTCCCTGTGATTCAGGATCCTGGGATTCAAAGAGAAGGGGCATTTCTGGAAAGAGAAATGATAGTTTCTTTAGGCTAGGTTCTTGGCTGAGGTAAGTTAGCAAGCCTGTTGAAGACAGTGGACTTTGGCTTATCTAGCACAGAGAGCCCTGGAGCTCTTTTTATTTAAACCGTTCTTGATTAATTAATACACTAAAACCTCATTTTAATGTATCCTTGCATATATACTGTTGGGGAAACTAGAACTTGAGCAGTCAGGGAGACTGGACACTTCTTAGTGAGTCGAAAAATCAAATATGAGCTGAGCTACTCTGCCTTGTTCACCCATTTTTGTGTTATAGGTAGGCAAAAAGGACTTATCTAGACTTGCCCAGACCACGCATTTAGACCAGCCTTCTTCTTCATAAACACTTTGTGTTTCTGATCATTGTTCTAGCCAAGCACTAGTTGAATTTCTCCATTAGAGGACTATAGAACTGCATATTATAAGGCATAATTTGAAAGACCTATAGATCAGGAACATAATAATAATAATAATAGTAATAGTAATAATAATAATAAGAAAAGAAGTTGCTTCTAACCTGACATAAACAATTTCTGTCACAAGGCACCATACTGTATCATGGATCAAAGTTGATTTTTTACTAACAAACATTTTAGAAGGCTGTTTGAATTTGTAGAAACCACTTCTAGATATTTTTATGTTGTAACCAAAATATTTCATTAGTATATTAAAGGAAAAAAAGTGACCTTAGCCTGTGGTCACATTGACCAAGTTTATGGTAGAATTTTAAATTCCCTAAACATAGCAATTTATACATTGAAATATAGTTGCAACCTTGAAACGTACAGTTTCAGCATTGTTGGATGTTGTAAATATGGGCCATAAAGTAAACCTGTGCTCTTAACCAGATTGGATCAAGCATCATTGCTGCAGTTCATTTGCTGTTTTCCTGTGTTTCTCTTCACAGCATCAGTTCTACAGATCTCTTTTCTCCATTTCAAGGCTGTATTTTGTTCTGAGGCTGGGGTTAAGGAATTGTCACATCCCAAGAGGAATCTTTGTTTTATTTTTTAATCTATCTTGCTGTAGCTTTATTTCTGCAGCAAGTGGTTTCAGTAATCCATACTGATGAGTTGTCTGCTCTCCAGGTAAAGTTGACAGGTAGATTTATGAACCAGGAGAAGATAATCTGCTCCCGCAAGAGGTCACCGGTACCAGTGCACATAGCAACTAGTTTCTGCCTTGCTTCTGTAAGGAGCAGGTTTAGACAAATGTCTCATCAAAAGGGTCAAAACCCAAAGAATTCTCACTGTTCAGAAGATAACTACAAAGAAAACAGACAAAACAGATAAACGAGAATGCTTTTAAGGCTTTCTTTCCTCTTGGTAGCCAGGTTCTCAGATGATGAAACCCCTGGTTAAGCCTGGACTTTATCCTTTTCTGCTTATGTGACATTGCTTCAGCATCTATGCTTTAAGGGCTATGAGATTACACAGCCTTGTATAGAACACAGATAGCATAAGGGAAAATTGTTAATTTAGTAAAGTAAAATCCGTACAAATAATTAATACAATTTCTCCTGAAATTCATATGGCTGCCTGCCTATTGTTGAAAGAGGTCAGCACGGGGTGTAATTTTAGGACACTTCTCTCCCAGTTTGTGTGTGTGTGCAGGCAGCAAAGGTCTCTGGTGTCAGGACAAATCTCCCTTTTAATTTGTCAGACTGCCTGCAAATCACTTCTGGAGAGAGGCATCTCCATTAACATGAATTAATAGAGGCATTTTTGTGGGCAGGGTTCTTCTCAGAGTGCTGGTGTTCATAGTAATCAGTACATTTCATAAACATGTTATTTCTGTGCTCCTAAAGCTTTATGTCAAGCTGATTGTCTCAGGGTACATGTAGCTCCCCGGCACAGTCAGAAATACATAAAGGTTTTTGTCTTGTTTTGGCATCCTGTTTGTGAGCAGCTCCTAGTCCCCCAAGGATAAACAGAGGAAAGCTTTTCTCTGCTATCTGGTGATAATTTTCTAAAGGTCAATGTTGTCATCCCTTCTACAGGAAATCTTACCTGTCAAACGCTGCCCCAAGTGTCTAGAAGTGTTTTTTGTTTTGCACTTGCAGAAGCCGTAACTGTGGGACTTTACAGGGTAAGCTCCTACTAAACCTTTTTGCACACGTATGTGCTTTATGCCAGTATTTTTTCTCGAACAATTTGTTATCTTCAAATTATCTTCCCCCTCATTTCTTCGCTGTCATTCACACTGGTGACAAAATCACTCTCTTGAACGCACAGCACAGATTCCTGGCATAACAGTAATTTAATTGTTGAGGAGGTTTTTCTTTCTCTCTCTCTCTCTTTTTTTTTTTTTTTCTGTAGGAAGAATAAATTAATGAGAGCTGGAGAGATTGCAACTTCCCGTGGCATTATTTTTTCTTTCATATATAGAAGTCGCTTGTTGAGCTGGACAGGAGCTTTATGAGGAAAGGTTTTCTCTAATTTTCCTGTTGGAAAAGGCTAGTTTAGGCATATATTTATTAGCACTCTATAAGGATTTTGTTACCTCCTACATCCCTGTGTAGCACTGTCCAGGGAGATCAGTGGGCTTATACTATGTGACATAATCACAACTGCCCAGTCCTTGTGGACAGGTTAGAGTTGCATTTACCTCTGAATTTGTGAGAAACATCTGTTATTTAAGGAAAAAGAAATCCACACCAGTTGTCATGAAATTTCCACTGCAGAAAGTTCTATCACACCCTGGATGGGATTTCTGGTCTCAACCCACCGTTGAGGGGAGGATAAATACCGTTCCCAGGAACACCAGCTAATTTGTACTGAGATGCTCAGCACTCACCTGAGGTATTCTGGAGAATGGCAGGTTGTAGACTTCAACATTTTTCCCCATGAGTTCCCGTGAGTTCATGGAGCTCCAGGCTACTAGAGCTATTGTAGCATGGTTGGGTTTTACAGAGTCTTTGCAAAAGAATCTTCAAAAATTCTTGCTTCACTCCACTGCAAGCTCCTGGTTTTCTTTTAATGAGCAGGCTTTAATGGGAGGTGAAGAATGGTTTCTGCCTAGCTGTAGTCATATGGCAGTGTGGAATGGAAAAAGGGACAAAATAAAATAAAGGATCATTTTAATTTGGATTAAACAAACATTTGTATCCTCGAACTGGTCAGAGATAAATTAATTGTTTTATTCTTCTGAACTACTAATTACATGTACAAGCGAGTCCATCTAAGCTTTTCCTGCATGCTCTATCATTAAAGAATGGATTATGTCTGAATTAAATTACTTCATTTCCATCAAAGGTCTCTGTGGGTCAGGATAGTTGGCAAGATTTATAGGCTAAAAGGAAGGAGGTCAATGGATGTCACTGGTTAAGAAATATGTTGTTCTGCTGGGGGAGTAATCCTTTCCTGGGAATCCGCATTGTTCTTTTTCTCATTCTTGGCATCCCTTCACGCCCTTGCACTGCATGGACATTAATTCTGGACTACTGTAGTTTCTTGTCAGTTCTTACCCTTTCAGAGACCCGAGACACCTTGTGTCAAGTTCACGCCTTCCAAGTCCCTGCCTCAGACAGACGCAAGGAGATCACGATGGCAATGCTTGATTCCAACATGAGATCTATTCATAGCCTTTTTTGTTGACGGTGGCGGGGCCTACGGGCACTAAAGGGACAATTGGTTTCGCATTGCAATAACTATAATAACAGTCTTCTGTTTCCTCCTCTGGCTACATAGAGAAGTATGTGGAAAAGTGTGAAAAACTTGACAGTAAAATTGTTTTTTGAAGGCGAGATCATGGGCAGATGATGTCACCTTCAGGTCAGCAGCACAGAGCAGTGATTTAAGAAACAATGGCCAATTCTATTGTTGCTCATAAACGTGACAGAAAGATAACTTCGGATATCAATTGTTTTTCTACCCTATCGTAAGAGACCTTTTTCCAACTTTACCTAATTTGAAAAAAAATTAAATAAATTACTACTCAACTTGAATAAATTCCAGTAAATGTAGAACATTGCAGATATCAGATTACCTTATCCCCTTTTTCAGGTAGAGAAAATGGATCTCTGCAACAGAGAAAAAAATGCAGGCATGTGAAATGTAAATGACTATTTAATAAAAATTAAATACATAAATAATTAAATTTCTCCTGGTGTTTGATCAGCCTCCTGTTTATGCAGCATACAAAGCAAAAGCAGGAAATCAGAAGCACCATTTAAGACTTGTTTCTCTAAGCCATATTAGTTGCATTATTACCGTAATAGCACATTCTCTACTACAGCCGAATATGCCAGAGTTTGGCCCTGGTTCTGGCCTTTGGGTCAAATGACTTTTCTCAATGAGAGCCATCGAGGAGGCATAGGTTTTCCTCAACTCTGAGGCTTCAGCATTCATGGGATCCGGGTGTGGAGCGCTGGCAGGTCTGGAGGGGGGACGAAGCTTTTATGGGATAAGGCACACGCATTCCCTCTGTTCAACCCTGACCTGTTCTTCCACCACTCCGTGGCACTCCGGATGCAAAGTTGGTTTCTACATCAGCCACACGAACACAGCTAGGAGGAGATAACAAAAATAATGAAGCACACGCATCAAAAAAGCAGAGAGATTTTACTTGGCTCCTGTGGGTCTCAGCAGACCCATCGGAGGATGCAGCACCCCACCTGCGTGCAGCTTGCCCTTGACATTTGCTGATTTTCCAGCTTGGCAGATGTATAAAGAAAACCACAATGAGACTTTGGTGACTTGCGCAGCTCCATCAGATTTGATTGCATAGTTATTTACAGGGAGAGTGAATGAGTGAATAGTTGCCAGACTATTTGTAATGTGGTGTTGCTGTAAAGCGGATGATAAGATAATGCTTCCGATCGTAATCTACTAATTCAAACAGGCACGAACAATTTTGCCCAAATCAGGGCATGAAGTAGTTCCTGGTGCATGAAGTGGTTCATGGGAGAGGGTAGAGAGGTGTCTGAGTACACAGTTCTGACCTTGAATTTGCAGCTATTTATTTATTTGAACTTACAGTCTTCTCTGAATGCTGTTTTTCTGTGTGAACAGTTGCAGTAGTGGGTGGGAGGAAGAAAGCTAAGGGGCAGAAGTAAACCATGAAAGGTTCTTCGTTACTAGTTTGTACACATCTTTGGGAATCCTACTGATGGGAAATCTCTCCGGATTCCAGATGTCTGAGAGTGAAAAAAATAAGGGATCTTCACAGACTCACAGGAACTGACACCATACGTTGTTTCAGGAGCTTTAGTTCTGTCTTGACCATCAAAATAGGTGGGGAAGGGGGTGCGATTTGTCCAAACGGAAAAAGGAAACTTTCCATTGGATTTCATCCTAACCCCAGAAGCATGCCAGTATTAATATTTCTGTTACAAAATTATTCTGTAATCATATAACTTTCACACTCTGGTTATCTAACATATACAATTAGACATATCTGTCCAAAATTTTTGGAATCATTTCATCTTAAATCCGTACAGCCAGAGGTTTACATTGCCCTGTCCGTACCGGTACCAAGAGTGCTCCTCAGAGTTCAAAGGCTCACAGAGCAGCTTATGAGGAAGGGACCTTTGGAAGGATCTAGTCCAACACCTCAAACAGAGCAGGGCCAGCCTCAAAGTTAGAACAGGTCCCTCTGGGCTGCACCACATTGAATTTTGAAGCTCTCTATGTGTGATGATGCCACAGCCTCTCTGGGTCCTGGTGTCAGTGCTGCATCACTCTGATGGGGAGAAAACTTTCTGTGTGTCCAGTTGGATTTTCCCTTGTGACTGCTCGTGCCTGCTGGCTGTCACTGTGCAGCTCAAGATTGCTCGGACTCCAAGTCTCCATAACGCAGATCCTTCAGCCTCTCCTGATGTGCTGTGTGCTCCAGCCTCTGCCACAGTTATGGACTCACTGGCCTCATTCCAGTTTGCTTGTACTGCGAAGCACGAAGCTGGGCATGTCATGCCAGAAACACTAGAGTGGAACAATCATTTCCCTTGACACAAGAGCCAAAACACTCGATGCTGAGTTATATGATGTGTCCCAGCACCTCCAGCTGTGTCCTCCAGTGTGTGTTGCTTGGCATTTACTAGCACTGACATTTTTCTTTCATTATGTTGCCTTAGTGAAGTTAAGTCTCTCTAAAATTTCTCACAGAACTCTCAGATGATAAATATGTTATCTGCAACCTTCATTACCTTACAATCTCCATCACACACATGCTTTCCAGTTCTGTAATATATTTAGGAAAAGTCATAAGACCTAAGAGGAAAGCTCTAAGAACTATTAACTTTTTTTTCCAAGATGGAAGCTAGTGATTAAACACTATTCCTTTTTTTCTCTCCTGCTCATTTTTCATCTATGACACTGTTTTCTTCTCATCCATGGTTGATTAGTTTCTTTATTAACTTTGCATATGAGAGCTCATCAAAGACTTGTTGCAGGTTGTCTGCTGAATTATCGTAGGGTCTCAGTTGCAGACAAGAAAAAGATGCTGGTAAGTGCTGCATACACAGGGAATGAAGTTACTATCTGCCTGGAAGGCAGGAGCTTATTTTATTATTAAATATTGCAGAACAGCATATCTCTGTGTGTTCCTCGTTGTCTTGGGCAGTGACTTTATTTGTGTTTATGGAATTTTCTGATGGAAGCACATCTCCTTCCATATAAAATAAGCCTTAACAAAAAGACATCACAGACAGCCACTTGGGCCCACCTGGAGCATAACAACTGGCAAGACTTCTGATAGCCAGAAGGTGCAGCTTAAGAGAGGGTTAAGGACCTGCAACACGTCAGTGTTAACAGTTCTACACTGACTTTCCCACAAATGTGGAGAAAAAATAAGACGCCACAAAGAAGACAGCCATTTGAAGAGCAGGCAAGTGATCGGTGCAAGCAGGGACTAAGGACTAATGAGGTGTGTAGGCTGCCCTTTTGATACTGAATAAAATGAGTAATAAAGTGGAAGAGTCCTTGAATGTGAAGACCTGTTGTTTGCTACAGCAGGACAGGGAAGCAGGGAAGATGAGCAAGAAAGCAAGCACGGTGCTAGGGAAACGATCTTCACAGCAGCGGTACAGATCAATATACCATCAGGGCAAGGCTCGAGTTTGTCAGCGGCCAGGGAAAGGATGCTGCCGTAATTGAGACATGAAGCGATGAGAGCCTAGATAAGAATTTAGCAGCGTGGCTGGGAGCGAGATGTGCCTGAGAGATGTTAATTGGGAGGAATCGGTGGCGTCCCGGGCATGTCCGCAGCGCTCTGAGCGCAGCCCCTGTGCATCAGCCTGCCTGAATCGGCTATTACTGCTCAGGCCCACCAGGTTTTCTGCTCTTTGTCCTCTGTACTCTGGATCCAACTCTTCTGGAGGCAGGGTGGAGGGAAAACTGCTTTTAAAGCTCTGAAAAATCATTCCTTTCTGCTTTTTTTTTTTTTAATTACTATTACTATTTTTTCTTTTGGGCTCTTTGGCCCATATGCACATGGATAGTTGGAGCATCCCATTTCTGTGGCTGGCAGCTGCTCAGATCCCATTCCGGTCCTTGCACACTCCATTTCTTTCACTTGGTACTAGAATCACTCGCGTGGCACTGGCAAATACAGAAGAAAATTAACAAATTAGGGATGTTTTCAAAATCGTGAAGAAAATAGAATTGTACCCATTGGAAAAGTATGTGCAGAAAATTGAAAACAAAATCAAGCCACCAAGGCAAACAATGAAATCAACCAGAAGTTCTGCCAAAAGCAGAAAAAAAAATGATTACATTTCTGCAGGGTGCTAGATTTGGTGGGAAAAATAGTCACAAAAACCAGCGCAGGGTAATACAGTCACGTTTTCCCTGTAGGTGCTTACTGTGATTTATCCCCGAGTATTCAAAGTCAATCATCTCATTAAAACTTGTCACATGCCTTTTCCCAAGGCCTGTTCATTGCAGATATGTGTCAGTGACACAGGGTTTTGGGTGCTGTGCCCGCTTGCACTTGAAATGGGAGTTCTGCAATTGACTCGACTTTATATAGGGCTGAGGTTTAGCCACCATGGCAACTGAAAAGCAGAGATTCGAGGTCCTTCCCTGACACTCCAAAAGTGCACCTGCTTAGAAACAAGCGGGGTCTTACAGTGGATTGTAAATATGCCCATGTGGTTAATATTTGTTTTTATTTGCAGAGGCGCAGGGAAGAGTGTCTCTGCTTCACACATATGTGACACAGCTGCTGAGCATGAGGATTCTTGCAAAAGTAGGAGCTTCAGAAATGTTATTAAAACACTGAAATACTCATAGGGAAAATCACCAGCCTGCTAATTTAAAAATCCTTTGTTACATCTGCCATGGATTATTTCTTAAAGAAGTCAGAAAACCTTGAATTAACCTTGCTACCTTAAATACAGTTCCTAGGGAGCCTTAATCAAGTTTGTAATACCTTTCAAAGCTAACAAGTGGACAAAATCATTGGGAGCAGGGGGATGCAGCAGTGTGAGAAATGCCGCCCTTGACATTTAAACTTGAATTAATCTGCTGTGACACTAGTAATATTTGTTGGTGACTTAGGGAGGGGATGTTTGCGTCTGTGTGTAGAATCACAGATGTCATCTGGTTTTCAGGCTGGTGCCTTGGATGAACCAGCTTCCCTGTTTTCCTGTGGGTGAACTTGCTACTGAAGTAAAGCTTCATAGAGCTTACTGCTGAAGCAAAGAAATCCTGGGCATGGGGAGCTTCTCAGACTGCGCGTGCTGGCCCACTGTGGTTGATGCAGTACACATTTTGCTTTTGCTTTTATAAGATTTTTGTTAAAATCTTATAGAGCAACAGTTCCTCTAATTGGGGTGGGTAAGGGAACCCCCTGGCTGTGCTCTTCTTCAGCCTTGTCACCCAGACTGCAGAGTCTTGGCCGCAGTAGGTTTTTGTGATTCAGGTACGCGTCAGGGAAAGACAGAGGCTATCACATCGTTTTCGGCCAACAGCCCTTCGCGGAGCATTCGTACCGTGGGAAGCACACGATTAAAGCCGTTTCTGATCCCTGAGCTCTGCGTTCCGGGGGAATGATGCAATTGCAACTGATAACATAAATGGATTATAATGAAATTCACATGTAGCCAGCGCAGGGCTTTCTGCTCTAAAAGCAAAGAGATTGCAGCTCTTCTGGTAAAGCCTTCCAGAGGTAGGTGTTAGCGGCTTTCACTTCAGGACATTGTTTCTGTATTTTCTCCTTGTCCTGTACTTCTGAGACTTTGGCAATAGACTTGAGCTTCTCTCCCAGCCTTGACATTTTCATTTTCTTAAAGGTAAAACTCAGCAGCATTTGCTTTTGCCCTAAGCCTTAAAACAAAAACAAAGCAAAACAAAAGTACCAAACCAAATGCTGGGTCAAAGTCTGATAAATTATTTGTGAAGCGTCATTCCAAATGTAAGAGTTGGACATATTTGCCTTGAAAAATGTCAGTTTTATATGTCAGAGAAAAAAAAAATATTCTGCCAGAGTTGTCCTATGCCATTCTATTTAACTTAAGTTTGAGCACAGTGCTGAAAGTAACTGTGTATATACTTGGCCTACGTGCACATATTTTGATGACCGGATTATGTCATTTACTTGCTATGCTACTCTGAGTAAAATGTGTATGTATTATGTTGCTTTTGATACTTATGTAGTTTTAATAATTATTAACAAGAGAGAAAGCCAATTCTCAGTCCAATTGGGAAGTGATGTGCTGCCTCAGTTTTGAGTTGCTCTGGGCAATAAAGTGGTGTCTGTTGTAATAGAGCCCTAAAGTACCTTCTAAATTGTATTAGCATGTCCTCAGCCTATGCCAGCTGGAGGCCAAACAGGATTTAGTATGGGGGGTCCGTCCTGCTGTGCTGTGCTGTGCTGTGCCGTGCCAGCTCTATGGACTTCTTCCCCGCTTCCTCCTTCTAAGGAAGTCCCTCATAACTGCGTGCCCTACCCTGTCACCTTTGCTTAACGTAAAAGAGCCAGAAATGCACTAAAAATCTCATGCAGGTCTATTCTGAGAAGCAGAAATAGTTTTCACATCACTTTCCCCTGCCCCCCAGCTCTCTTGCAGGATTCACCATAAAGACAGAAATCTGACTTCTCAGAAAAGCTGAACTCTCCTGGAAAAAGTGCACTGAGTGCAGACACTCTAAATAAAGGTGACAGGATGTCCCCAGTGGAGGGCTATTCTCCAAGTTGAAGGAAACAGCTATAAACATTAAAAGTCAAGAATAAGTTTTAACAAAAGGAAAAAAAAAGAAAAGAAGGAAAGAAACATTTTCCAAGCCCCAGAAGGCTGGCAGATTACAAAGTGAAGTCCTTATCTTTTTAGCCCACCCTGATGACCCAAGAGAATATAATCTATTACACTAAACAGTACAGAGCTCACAAACTTCTCATAAATAATGACCCTGGGCTTTTTCATAAAATATATTTGTTTTGACAAAGATATGTAGAAACATCTCAGATTTCCTAAGTATTCAGGGAATCCTTGTGGCCATGATAAGCAAAGGTTGGTGTGTGCTCCCCTTACTTGCAAAACAGCACTGAAATCAACAGGATTACTCATGTGAGCAAAGGCAACGATGTCAAGAAGGGCCTTCTCGTTCTAAGTGGTCCCATTAAAACTCCTGTGGAGCAAGGGAATAAGGTTGGCAGAGTGGCGTCCTTTTTGTGTGTTTAGAAATCTGTTATATTTTGATGCTATTTTTTGAAGGAATGCAAATGTCAGGGGTAATTACTGAAAAAAAAAAACATGCCTGGGTAATACAAGGCTTATCATAAAAGCCCAGATATGCAGATTTGCATCTCCTGTACCTCCGACCCATCCAGGGTCTGTTTCCCACTTGCCAGGAGCCAGGACCAAGCTGCTGTGATCTGGTCCTTGTCGAGCTTTTTAAAAAATTACACTCGATGAGCTCGGCTCCCCACTGTGGTCCCCACTTCCAACAAAATCCTGTCGGCTTGAGCCCAGTTAATATATCAATCAGTGAGACTTTCAAATCAGGAATTATAGAGCTGATTGCACAGAGCCCGAAGGCGAATGCAGACACAGCACGCTGGCGGACTTGAATAACAAGAGATGAGCCTTAAAAAAGACTGCGTCCTCGTGGTTTTGCTGACAGGTTTTCCCCCAAACGCTGGGAGCAGGTCAGTGATTAAATGCCGGTGGTATCTGGACAGCCAGGAGCTGCGTTCCCCTTCTCCGCTGTCATGGCACAACGATCCACTGACATTTCCCAAGCATCCCCCAGGCGTTGCTCTGGGTGGACAAGCTTTGTCTCCTTATACACAGTTTATATTTTTACTAAGAGTCCTTTGTCTCTTGCTGCTTCTTTTTTTACTATTTTTTTTGTACATTTATTTTCTTTCTCTTATGTTTCCCTCATTCCCGCCTAAGCTGAAAGAAGCCAAGCTATATCTTGAGTTCTACTCTACAAAGCATGGATTTGAAATTAGCAAAACGAGCTAGTCCATTCCCAGTTTATTAAAAAAAATATTTTTCTGGGACTGATAAGGAAACCAATTAAAAGCCATGAAGTCTATTTTAATAATAATGCTAAATGGGGCACTTCATAAATTGAAGATTCACCATGCACAGAAAAAAAATGATTTATTGTGATTTATTAAAATGAGTCCAAGATTCTCTATAGAGCAGAATACTTATTTTTTTTCCCTCCTGTTTTGAAATTTGTTCGTATTTCTTGCTCCTCACTCAAGCAAACTTCCTGCAAACAGCCAGGAGGCAGCTCAACAGCTGTGATGTGACTGAGCACAAGGGAATATTTGCTTGAGGACACCACAGAGCAGGACGAATTATATGCAGTGAACAAATAATTTATTAGGTTGGTCCCATTTCATCTTTGTCATTTGTCTGTGAACAGATCACTATTTCTGCAATGCTGTTTGTTTTTCCGAATTCAACACATGCTTTAAACAAATGTAGCTGCTGAATTTCTCATGAACTTTAATCACTTATATGTCCAGATATTCAAAGCATACTGGTCTTGCTCTTTTAATCGGACACATGGCACTGGTCTCCCAGCTGAACAGGATTTGATGATTTCTGGAATAAACTCATTTGCAAAAATCACAGTGTGTTTTCTATAGGACGTTTTTAAAGTTCATTTAGAATTTACTATTTCAAAACCAAATACCAGCCATGGAATTTGTTTTTCAAAGATCTATGGAGAGAGGAGCAAACCTGAAAGAAATTAGCAAAACATTCAAATTGTGCTTCTCCACTTTCAGACAAATCTGTTCTCATAGGTGACTATTACAATTTCTGTTTGGGGTTTAGCCAGCCTAGTGATGGGTAAAGACACAATCCCGACTGTAATGATCATGTTTTTCAGCAGTTCTAAAGTTAAAAGCAGGGGAGTTTTATAGACACTATGTGTAAACAGTGATATGCTTTCTACTCAGGTCTAAATGCCGTGTGCATATTAAGTATCTATTCTCCTGGCACTAGACATGGTTTAGTAAGATTTATATTTTGATTTGCATGGAAGTAAATCAGTAGAAGATTGGATGAATTGAAATGTGTAAACTTTTCTAGCTGGAGAAACCAAATTACTGAAAATGCAAATCTAGTTACCTGCTTCATTAAGAAGCATGAGTACAAACAATTTTTATGAAAAAAAATATGGGAAGCATTTGGCTCAAGAGTGATTGCAGGAGTTACTGTGTGTACTAATTGGCTTGTTCGGGATGTACACAAAGTATGATTTACCAATCATTTGTAGTTTTTGTAAGTGATAATATTATGGCAATTAAAGCATGATTCATTTTTTCCACAGTGTTCGTATATTAACTTAAAGCGATCACCTGGGTTTAATTTAGATGTAAGAAAAAGCATTTATTTAAAAGTATTACCTTGCAAGTATCATGTCTTCATCTTCTCCCTAAGTGTCTACTCTTTTACCTAGCGTGCACTGTAGGTTCTCCTGCTTGGACTATGGTTCCTGCAGTTTTTTATATGCACAGATGTTCCTCATATCCTGCCTGACTTTCCCCCACCTTTTCCTTAGAGATGTTGTAATTCTCCGGTATGCAATGCCACAGACATTGTCGTGGGAGACAGCCACAGTGTGTTTGTAAATGCTGTTTCCCGTGATGGACCAAAGAGTATGCAGATCCCACAGTGACACGTGAGACGGTTGGGGAAGCCACCAGGGGAAATGAATGCGTGGGATGCTGCGGTATTGCAACATGCAGCAAGGACATAGTTAACTTGGGAGGGAAACAGACTAAAATGTTAAAAGGAAATCTTATTAAGAGGTATTTTACCCTGTAGATTGGAAGGAAAAGTGAAATTCTCATCTGTAAAGGTCTTTTATTCCCTGCACTTCATCTATTTCACTTTCAATTTGTTGAGATTTCCTCTGCAGACAGCGCAATTATTTCTCCCATGTCTATGTGCCTGACCAAGAGAACTTACCTAAAAAGGGGTCTTTTCCATGGGTCCACAGCCCAAGGGTCTACTGAGCAGGCTAACATTGAAAAGTTCTGTTTGTTAGATGGGGGAATAAAAGGGTCTGCAAATGCTCTACCAGGAGACCACTCTCGTTAAACAGGAATCACAGAAATCCATCCTTGCAGCTGGTGTGATGATTGGTGGGTCAGTGGAGGGTTTTTTTCCTCAGTGCTTGGAGCAGGTGGAAGAATCATAGATTCTGTTTTAATCCAGCCCTGCAGGATGAGAGGGAATGAAGTGAAATTGAGCTAGCTATAGAGAAAAGTGTTAGAGTTTCTCAGAGTTTGTAAAAATTTCAGTGAAAGACACTGAAACTCAGTGTGCATAGACATGGAAAGACAGCTTGACTTTTGTTTATAAATATTTGTATGCCATGCTGAGAACTCCTTCAGCTGTGTACATGCATTTAAAAATATTTGAAGATGAAAAATAAATCTGAGTTTAACAAAGGAAATCGAATGGATTGGATGTTATCCAAATTTAGTTCTTACTGATGCAGGCCAGAGTAGAAGTGCCTGCTAGGCGGTTGTCATGCACTGTGTCCATGTCATATCTGAGCCTGATTCCCTCTGAACTTGTGCTCACAAGTTCACACTGCATTTCGCAAACCACTCATTAACACTTGCCTTTGTGGCCCTGCATGGGTGAGCCACACGGTGATGTAAATCAGCCTGCAGTCTGAAGAAGGGTTTTTATAAGCCTATTTATTTTAATAATTCAATGTTCTCAAGTGGTGTTGGGGGGAAGTATTAGCACTATCTATTTTTTTCCAACTGTTGACCCAAACCTCTATTACGATCTTCAGTAATGGTCTGATTTATTGCATCCTTGTTACCTGTACCTACTTTTCATGCATCCCATTTCTTTCCTTCCTCCTTCCTGCTTTCCCCGCCACGCTCCCACCAAGCACAGAGCATCATCTCCCCTTCCTCTTCTTCCCTTACTCATGCCCACCTTCTGCCTCCCCTCCTGTGCCCTGCCTGGACATTGGTTATCTGGTTGTACTCTGTATAATGTTCCTAGGGCACAACAGGCAGTAAGCGATATACACTGCAATATATCCCGTGCTTTACACTGGATGTCAAAAGGGGTTGCATCTAGGTATTAAAATCTTATTTGTCTTCTAAAACAAAACTGATTGGAAAGCAGATTTTTTTTTTTATCCCAGGCATTCATTATTTACTGTATATTACCACTGCTGAAATAAACAGCAGTCTTTTACTGACTTTAACAAGGAGATATCTGATTATGAGAGTGATTTCAGATATGCCCAGAGGTCACGGAGGAAGCTGCTTTTGCCATTTTTCAAAAGACTTCAGGTTCCTCAGCAAGCCCTGAGCGCACACCCCAGGGTTTCCAAAGGACGCAGCGGAGGAGGTTAAGTTTCCAGAAATCCGGTCTATAAATATTGATGAGGGAGCTGTGCAGAGTGCTGCTCTGTTGAAAGATGCTGCTTTCATTAGGAAAATGCAACAAGGAAGGAAGCTGGCTTTTCTGAAAACTGACTCATGCTTGTGGGTGCTGAGGACCAGAACAACATGATGCTGAGTAATGAAATACTTTGCCGATATTGCAACCGGAATGAAACCTCTGCGGAAAGGCATAAGTTTACCATAAAGGTACATTGGTGCCTACATTGATCATTTTCAGTGTTTATTTTGGAGAATTTCCTGTAATTCTAACAAACTCACCATCTTCTGGCATCTTTCTTTGTACAATGGCAATTTCTTTGCTTCAACAGCATTGAGCAGTCTGGACTGGAGCTGATCAGTATTGTAGGCAGCACTCGGTGTAAAGGAAACTCAGTGGGGATCATTTGCAGCTGTCTCAAGGCAAAGTGAATTCAGCAGCCACCAAGAGCATTATCTACAGTGGAATATTAAAATATTTGTGTCCATGAGAGAGTTTATCTTAATTCTGTTGGATTATATCTCCAGCCTGAACTAGAAACATTGACTGAATATAATGCTCTTGAAGATTGGTCTGCATTGAGCAGCTTATCTGTATCTGTCCTCTTTGCAAATGTTTTTTTAGTGGAGTGACTTACTTCTCCGAGCCAAGAAATGCCAGACAATCAATTTGGACTGGAGGAATAGTGATCCTCATTTCTGTTTCTTATATTTAGAGTGTTGAGTGACCACTGACAACTTTCTGCAACAGTCTTCTGAAATTGCCTCATGCTGTTATCCCTGTTTCTCAAGTAAGGAATTGGAAAAACTGAATTTCAAGTGTCTTTTCAAGGAACAGTTATCAGCGATCAGCAGGGATATCAGTGAGGATTGTGAAATTCACTATTTTGTGTGCTCTCACCCTGCAAGGTGGTATGTTCAGGATTATGTGACAAAGCTGAAGAAAAACTCCAGGCCTTCCAGTCCTGAGAAAATCATGTAGATTCCAAATGTATTTATACTTTAATGCATGGGAACAGTTGATACTCCTGTTATTTAACATAAATCAGATATCATGTGGAAGAAATAAATCCATGACAAGTTTAAAACCCTTTTTTTTGTGCCATTCTTGATTTTCATTTCAACAGAAATCTCTCCTTTAAATTTACGATAGCAATTTTATATTTTGAAATATCTTGGGGTTCAGTGATTGCTGACTGTCTTAACACACTTCGCCTGGTGCCCTATTTCAGTGATACTGCAGAATTTATCTTCCAAAGCCGGGTCTCCAGCACACAGATTTCTGTGTGTAATGGGTTTTAAACTGCCTCTGCAGGGCCCTGTGATCTATGGCTGGTAGCTGTGCTGGCTGAACAACCTCCATCCCTGCTGTACTGCTCGCTGGGGCCGCGATCCCTGGGGTGTAACCTGGAGCCCGGATATAACCAGGGTCTAAGCACGAGCAGGAGGAACGTGCTCTGCTTTCAGGCAGGGTCTGCCCAGAATCTGCTTAATCGAAGAAAGAGGATTTTGCGGGTGAGATGGGCTGTATTGCACATGACGTGTGTAACAGCATTGCAGAGCTCTGTAGGAAGTGGAAAACACAGGATAAGCAAACTCTTATCCCACTGAGCACCAAGCCTGGAGATGACCCTCTTGTCTTTATTCTGTCCGGGAGCATTGGGAGATCAGTGGTACCTGTTCGGCGAGAGGAAACAACTCACCCCGGCTGTGGTGAGGAGGAGGAGGTCACGGACACGTTCCAGCGGTTTTCACTAAGGAAAGAGAAAATATGGTCACTGTGTGTGGCCTTCTCCACTTCTTCTGATGTTGCAGGAGTTCCCCCCCGTGAGGTTAGTTGTTCTGACATCTCCAAATTGGAACTTTCTGTTTTCTTCATTGGAGAGAAAATTCCAATTATATCAAACTATGTAGCCTTCAATATCTGTAAGAAGCTAACTGATTTGCTGCAAATGCTGCTGGGCTCATGCTCCAATCAACTGGAATATTTTATTCATAATCATTGGGTGCCCAGAACCCATAATTAACAATTGTGTGTCAATTTGTCAGGCGCCATAAAAGCAAAATAGGAGCACAAACTGTACTTTCATTTCTAAGGGTCAGAAGATATTTTTCATTATAAATCCCATTTCTCAGAGGAGTTTCTGAAATTACTTTGGTATTTTAGTATTTAAAAACAAACAGTAGCCAGCATGCAATTACATTTGTTATTGACTGAAAGCTCTGTAGGATGCAGTATTTTAGTCTAAGTTACCCTTCGTAAATGAGGGAGAACAATGTTATACTTTAGTCTGCCAGAAACACCTGGCACGGGGCTGCAAGGTCCTTTTCTTGCTCAAGGAGGTCCTGAGATGCCTCCGATCCTCCTTTTGTTATGTGGTGAATCAAGAGGGGTTTGACCAGGACCTGGTCTGCCTATGTCTTAAAAATATACCTTCTTTCCCCCTTTTCTCCTTCCTGTCTCAATTCCTTCCAGTGCTGATAACTATATAAGTGACTGCAGGGCATGATCATCACATTAATTCCTGAGTACCTTGACATTAAATCACAATCAGGAAACCAAAGGAGGATAATTAAAAATAAACAAACAAACAAAATTAATCAATAGTTCCAGCACTCAGTCGCACGGTCCTTGCTACTGGAGTAAAGCTGTTCTGATTGCATCAATTTTCTTTTCTTCAGAAAAGAAGCCAGTTTCTAAGCCAGTTCTGCATAGATTTCAACAGTCAGACAGTGAAATGGTTAAGATAGTCTAATATGCTTCACTAAACTGTCTATGTAAATACAGTTGATATAATATATGAAGGCTCCACAGACCACTGGGTTTATATCTTGCCTGCTGAATCTGTCCATCTCAATATACATCTGTAGTTTCTTTGGGGAAGAGGTTTTTAAACAGAATTTGGCAACTTGCTGCCTTCATTTTGTACACCCATCATCTTTTTTCACTTACAATTCCCAGTACAGCTTTTAGAAGTAGAGTTTGGGTTTTGCTTATTTATAATGGTGAATCATGGTATATACAGAAAAAAATGTAAGCCAAAAAGATCGCATCTCCTTGAAAATCATGAAAATGGAATAATTTATACTCCACTCAGCATTATTTTAGTTTTCACCAGTGCAAATATATAAACCTCCCATCTCAGCTGTTGGAATTTCTGGACGCAAAGAACAACTTCAGGACAAGGAGAGACTGACAGTTCTGCTTTCACACAGAAAAATAGCATCTTGCTAATTCCAGCTGGTGAGTCTGTACAACTGCTTTTACATGCCGGTAGACTAAGGAAATCTGAAAGAATGTATTTTGCTGAGGAAAAACGCGGACAGTCTTCTGACTATTCTATTGACTTTAAAGGGAGGTGGATGAATTGAATTTCATTCATAACAGCTGATAAATGGTGGATGAGTCTCATTAATCTGAGGACTTGGAAATTTGCTTGTGAAATTTCTCTGCGGCTTCTCTGCTCCCTGCTACACCATGGGGCAAAATCACCTGGAGGGAGGAAGTGGGCAAACTATGTTGTGAAATGATGCACCTCAACCCTGCTTTGAAAGAGTAGCTTCCTGGGGATGGAGTAGCTGGAATTGCCAGCCTCCCTCTCGGTGTGTAGGCCTTTGATAATACTGTCACATAAATGCCACATATTGGCTCATTCTGCGGATTCTTTTCTCACTGGGAGCAGTACTAAAACTTCTAAGAGGTTTATGAAACTGCTATTTGACAGAAATATTTTATTCTAAATGGGATTAAATCCAAGATTTAGTCCTTAAAGTTTCCCCTTGTTCTTCAAACTACCACAATCTATATCCCACATGTCTCTACACACATTTATTTCCTTAGCACTCCTTAAAATTATTGGTGAAAAGTTGACTATTCTTTTTGATCTCCTTTTTTGGTCTTTCTGGTGAACTTCCTTCTCCTTTTCCAAATGTCTTTGACTTCTTTAGTCTTTGATACTTTTCAGAACAGAAATTAAATATATAGGAAGACTATTTCAACAAAGCACAGCAGAATTTCAAGCTGTATTCTGACATGATGATATACCTGAATCTGATCAGTGCCCCTAGTCCTACATTCAGAATAAATACGTATTTTCGTGTTGGATGAGGCTTATTAGAACCTGATTAGAGCCTTATCAGAACAAAGAACATGTGCTTTGTAATGAACATATTTGCACCTTTTGTGTAAATATTAAATATCACATCTGTTTTCTAGGTATCAGTTGTGGCTTTTTGGCTGAACACTGAGTAAATATTTTTTCAATATTTCAATATGCCTGTCAGTGCAGCACAGTTTAGGTTTAAACACACAGGTTTAGGTTTAAACACAGTTTAGGTTCTTGAAAACTGCAGTTTGAGTATCCTTCACTACCATTGTAACCACGTATCTCTTTTTATACTTCTGGTGACAGACCCATGCAATTATGGTGGCTCTTTGGAGGACTGTGCAGTTGTGCGGGTTTATACACAGGTTTCAGAGACCACTCGTTGGAAGTGAGGCCAGAGCCGGAGCTGTGAAATGCCACGCTCATCTGACAGCGGGTAGGTGATCTATTAGAGGTCTCAGTCCAGTTCATATTGGAAGTGAACTTCATCATATAAAACACAAAATAACAAAGTTATTAGCATTTCATGAAGCTATTGATTTTCCTCCCTCTCTCTAGAATAGGAAATGCTCTGCTTTTGCCTTTTCCCAAGGTAGGGCTGTTTTCCTAAGCAAGGAGATGAATGCAGAATAGATTTGGAATATAAGGCTTGCACGGTTTGTTGGGTCAAGGAATTCAGGTTGCATAGTCTCTTCATAAAGGCTCCTTTTTAGAAGTATTGAAGACTTTTTCCTTCTACGTTTCCCACTGGAAGGCTGCCTCCAAACCCAAATATTGGTTAGGAACTTTATTTGCAGTCCTAACCTAAATATATTCATGAACAACCTTTATCCATTTGTTTTGTGACACCATTACCTTTTATCTTGAAAAGTTCTTAATTAATAATTAATAGATAATTAATTAATAATTAATAGAGAGCAAACATATCCTTACCTTTTCCCTTTGCTGTCCCTCTTCATTTTGCTAACCTGAACAATCTAAGGGTTTCGAATCACTCTACAAGAAAAAAATAACTGCTCTTGGAACTGTTTTTAACAGCCTTCTTCTGCATGTGGTTCATTTTCATTTTCCTGATGAGAGTGGTCTAACTCCAGCTTGCAAAAAGCATGTGCCTCACAAGCTCTTGCCGTGTAACCTTCTTGCTGATTACCCAGTGTTTGTGCTCCTGTCTAAAATACGAAATATGTGCTTTGATGGTACAACAAGGTAGGCTGGCCTGTGTGGTCAGCATGACCTTGGAGACGGCAGAGGCTTTGATGGTGGGGCACATGGCAGCCCAGAAATCTCCCAGTCTCGTATGGTTGTCGCGTGCGTAAATACCTCAAATTATTTTCCTTAGACTGTCCCTATGGGGATAGTCCACAGAGCAGCTTTGTAACTAGTTTCTGCATAAAATAGACCTGGTACCAAGGTTATCTTTTACGTAGTCAAACTTTTTCCTGTTTGCATGCTAATCTAAACTTTTCATCATTGAATAACTTGAGCAGCCTTAGTTTGGTTTTCTTGCGGTGCTTCGCTTTGGAAAAGAAAATGAGTGTGTCTGCTTTCCCTAATCATAAATTCAGTCTGCTGTTTCTTTGTTATAATTCTTTTGATGTGAACAAAACTCCAAATCCCTTTTTTGTGAAATTTAAATAGCAAGTATATTTAAGAACTTTTATGTATTAACAATGAATTCCCTGCAACTGAATGGTTAGTAAAAGCTGGGGAAATGTCTCTGTTTAAAAGAGTACTTTTATTTTTCGTACTTTGCTTTTGATTGTGCCTGAGATAATATTTCCAGACTCAGAATAAATATAGGACTTGCTACTCCAAAGTGGCCAAGTGGTCAATTAAGGCTTCCAGTTTCAGGGCCTCTTCTTATTGTCTCGTAAAAAAGGTGTAATCCTGGTAAAGGAGCCTGGAGGGCATAAGATTTCCAGTTTGCTATGTTGGTCAATGGCAAAATTTAGAATTGAAGTCAGCCTTGCTGAAGAGTGCATCATGGTCATGGTAATGAATGGTAAAACTGTAGAATAAGGTAAAAGAAATGCCAAGTGGGGGCTGCAGCATTTCTCTAAGCCCTTAACATGCAGCTCTCCTTATGACTGCTTCTCCCAATGTGTTTTAAGAGCAGCATTGCACGTTCCACGGTTGTAGTCAGCCCAGATCTCCAAACTCTCCTTTGCAGCTTGATTGCATGTGACTGCAGCTGGCATTTCTAAACGAAGCTGCGTTTAATTCACCGCCACCCAAAGCGCTCGTGCTGCGGCCGCTGCTCGCCCGGAGAGCGGGGAGCCTGGCTTGCAGGCTGTGCACCGGGATCCTGCTGCCCCTCACCTTGCGCTCGGGGCGGCCAAGCAATCGTATCGCTGACACCGTGCCGCTGCATGCATTTGTCTGGGTCCTTTTTTTTTTTTAACCAGTGTGAGGAGGAATACTGAAGGTAAAGCCGAGGTGGTTTTTGTAAGCAGGCTGTGATGAGCAGGGCAGAAGCCTTTCCCTGCAGAAGTCGTGTCCCAGGAATACCCCAGGCAGTAATGCAGGGCCGTCGCACAAGACATCCTCAGGACTGAAGGACGGCTTCTGCAGCAGCAGCATGACTCTGTGATTTTTATACCCGTAGTGCTCCGAAACCCCCATGTGGACAGGGTGTCAACCGGGTGAGGAATTGTCCCCTCTCCAGGTACATACAAAGCCTGTCCTTAGGAGCTAGCAAGTGTCAGTACAGGGAAGAGTGTGACTTGGTCCTGTTGATACTTGTGGTTGAGCAATATCTAATATAAGCTCAGCTTGCTGGTATTAATGGCGCTTTTCAATGGTGAAAGTAAAGGTACTGACAAATAATGTGTCATCCAATAATGCTATCTTAGATTTACTTTTCAGAATCTAACTGCATCTCTAATTTTTTTTATTTCTTTTTTTTTTCTATCCTAAAGCTTTAAATCCCAGACCAATAATATAGAAATGCGCTGGTGTAACGATACCTGGAGCTATAATTGGTCAAATGAATAATGCACATTTATTCTCATCGTCTAAAATCTCCTAGTTTCTATGATGGATTAATCACCTTGTCACTGTGAATTATGTCATCATCTTCAGAATAACAGCTTAGTTTACTGTGAACTGCTGAAGCTATAGATAACTGGATTATTAACTGCTTACCCATAACAACTCTGTGAAGCTAGAATCTTTGTCAGAGGAAATAGTTAAAGATAAACCATCAAAAGGTAGCGAGCAGTTCCAGTTTAATAGAACTAAGCCCTTTCATCAAGACATTATGAGCATTTTTATTATCTTTTTCTGTTTTGTGTATGAAACTTGCTGAATAAAGTAATCATGTTTGCAGTAAATCACGACATAAAATGTTCTTCTCCAAAGTAAGGAAACCAAATGGTGGCAGACCTGATCTCCTTATTTCAGCTCCAGCCTGTATCTAAAGGAAAAACAGCTGGGAGCAATAGTTATTATCATTAGTGACACCCAGCCAAGATGTGCAGTCTTTCTGACTCCATTATAAATATGAAAATCTCACAGTTTGCAAAATACTGGGACCAAATGTTTTTTATGATAGCTCAGCCCTGGCACCAAATACCAGGACTTCATTTGAAGCTCCAAATGAGCATATTACTGGACTGGATAATTTTAGATTAGGGTAATTACTATGTGTTTTTGAGGAGCTGGGGAAGGCAGGATGTGACTTTTGTAAATTGTTCCCAAATTCATCTTTGATAGGAGAAAGGAATAGGGTAAGAGTCCAAAGAGGAGAATCTTGCCATCTCTTCCCAAAAGGCTTTGTAAAGAGAGAGAAAAAAAAAGAGAGTTACAGCGATTAAACGAGTATTATTGTGAAAATATTTGTTTGGGCTCTCCAAGATGCAATAAATATTGTCCGAAAGGCAAAATGTGCAATTCTGTAAGAGAAGCTCAAAATACTGCAATCAAATCCTCCAGCCTGCTTAGAATTTCAGCCTACCATAATTTAGAAATTGACATTAATAACTGACACATTTTACAGACAAATTTCACTTTCCACCATAGAACCATAGAATCATAGAATCATTAAGGTTGGAAGGGACCGTTTATATGAGTTTTTAATCAACTTAATCTTAACATACTGAAAGCAGATTCATTTGCTGGGAAATATTTTGGGGAGCAAATACCTTTAAAAATGCAATTCTGAATGCTTTGCATTTTGAAAATGCATATTATGTAACTTACACAGTTTTCCATCATCTTCATGCAGGACTATAAGCTCCTTTCACAACACAAGTTAGATATATAATTGTCAGATATCATGTTCCTGATAAATAAATCAAGTATCTATTGAGCAAAACCTTTTTTTTTTCTGTTCTAGAATGAACTTCTGATCTTTAATTCAGCAGTCTAGTCACATTGACTAATGACTAGAAAGCTAATATAAATGTAAGAATAGTCATAGTGGGTCAGATCTAAAAGTGGTCAGGCCCAGAGAACAGGCTGGCATGGCTACATCCAGAAAAATACTGCATGTTGTAGCACTGTGTTGGTGAAAAACAGGCTGCATCAGAGCTGAAAGTCTTTGGCAGGTTCCCAATTCTGTGAAGTGGGCCAGGCAGTTTCTGAGCACGTACAATCTTCTAGCAGCTACATCTTCCTGCAGTAGGGCCTTACTCAGCAGGTTTGTGCACTGTATAAGAAGCATCTTTTTGGTTGTTCCAAACCTACCACATGCTCGTTTCGTGCAATGTGCCGCAGTTCTTCTGCAAGGAGATGCAGTGAGCATCCCTTCGTCCCCTTCATCCTCTCCATTCCATTCAGGATTCTATAAATGTCTGTCACACCCTCACCCCATCCCAGTAAGCTTTTTTCCTGTGTTGAAAAGCCTCAGTTCAGCCTCATTCCTCACTTGTTTTGTTTTGTTGCATAGAAGATGTTCCATGCTTTTAAGAATACTTATTGGCCTATGATTATTCTATTTTGCCATGTCCTTTTAGGGCGAAGAGGCCAAGAGATATTGGTGAAATGTTCATAGTGACAGAATATTTATTCTGTTTTGATTTTCTTTTCCTAGTAATATGATGTACTTTCAAGAACCCTGAGCTGGGTTTTTCATAGGGCTGGTGTCTTGACTCTGTGATCTCATTTGTGACTGATAAGTAGCCTACTCAGACTTCCTCATCCCAGGTGTGAAGTCATAATTGTTGGCTTTTGTCACATATCCATTATTTTGCATTTACCTATCTCCATTTTCACCTAGGATTTTATTGCTCATTCCCCATTCCTCACAGGATGTTCCTATATCAGTGTTTTAGAATAGAGCAGGAGAGATTTGAAGCAGATCTTCCGCTAATCTTCAAATTTAGTTTTTATTTTGAGGCATTAGACCAACATAACCAGGTAAGGATGCATTTTCCTTGTAGAACTCCTTAATCTGTACCAGTTTTTACCAGCCCTCTTCTATTAATGCCATGATGCTTGGAGTTTTTCTTAAAACAGTTTTTCCCCACTGTTTTCTGCAGTGAACCTGTG
>JAUBNY010000934.1:1404002-1415305 GCA_032275445.1 Crypturellus soui
GCTCCAAACTCTTAAAGTACTTTAAAGAATACTAAAGTTCATTGCATTTTAGACTGTCTATAAGCCAAATTAACTTGAAGATGGTTTATAGTTGCTGGAGATTTTTGTGATTTGGTGCTTGCAACTGGTAAGCCTCAAAATTTGAACTTTATCATCAACACAGGTATGACACAGCTTTCTATGTGGCCTAGCAACTTATCTAGCTCAATTTTTTCATTCATCTGTGGTCAGGATTTTCATAAGTTTCAGTCTTTTCCCATACTTTTAACTGCCTTGAAAGGCTGGTAAATAGCACTAAACCATACCTGATCTAAACAGGATCAGGGGAAGAGGGACTTCACATCGAAAACAAATTAAATCAGTTTTTAGTGGAGGGGTGGTTGTTTTATTTGTCTGTTTAAATAGCCTTTGGATTTATAAAGGTTGGGAGTAATGACATATTCTGAGAAACTTTTTAGCTTTAATGAAGCTTTTGTACTTGTGGGACTACTTTCAGCTACCTATTCCATTGATACGCAATTTAGAAAATCACTAGGGAAAAAAAAACTGATGAATGTTTATCGTCCTGTGAAAGTGAAATGATTGATAGATCCTGCATAGATAAGTGGGAATATGTGAATGAACTTTTTACTTAATTTCACTTGAGGAGGAAAAAAAAGGGGGAAAAATAGCAAAGAAGTCCTGCAACAGTTAGTTCTGCTTGTTGGTTTCAGGTTACCGCATGAGATTAGGATCTAGCACAGACAAAAAGGATTCAGGTCGCCTTCATGTTGATTTTGCTCAGGCAAGAGATGACTTTTATGAATGGGAATGCAAACAAAGAATGCTGGCCAGGGAAGAACGCCACAGACGCAAAATGGAAGAGGACAGGCTGCGCCCTCCTTCTCCCCCAGCAATAATGCATTATTCTGAACACGAAGCTGCTTTGCTGGCTGAAAAATTGAAAGGTAAGCAGCATTTGATACTTTTCAATGTATTATTCCTCAAGAGCGGGAGCCACCCAGAAGTCAAGCCAGGGGAACTGATTTCTCTCTGATGTATTTCATTACTTACCCTGTTAGCCTTTCCCCATTTCTCTGCCAGTTCTATTTCGATCATAATGATATTCACCTACCTGCTAGAAATGTGCATCTGTCCATCTTGCTGAGCTTTAACAACTAAAACAGGACCTTCAGAAAACTGTGTGTTTTTCTTTTCCTGCTCAGTTGCTGTCATTATCTACCTTAGAAAAGATCTCATAATGAGACAACCTGTTACACAAATATTTTGCGTTTAAGGCCCAATTTTTAAAATCTTTCTATCACTAAGTAATATTTTCTCACAGCCCTTGCATGTTTCTGTCCTAATTTCTGATATTTAAATTGCTTTCATAAGTTTTATTTTCAAGTGCTCCTCAGCTGCAATGATAATATTTATCTCTGTTAAAAACTACTTATTCTTTCATGCCCTTTTTAGGGTTAAAATTACTTCTGGAAGATAGTATTTTGTTCCATTATGTGTTTGCTTGCTTGTGGGTAGGGGGAAGGTGTTCCAGATGTTTCAAATACACATGCTTCATTAATATTTTTCAAGACTTGAAGATTTCTGCTTTTAGTAGTTAGTTAATATATGAACTAAAAAGCAATATATGTATATAGTATGTATGTGTATATATATGTGTGTGTGTAAAGAAATAAAAATAGCCAAAAGAACAGTTCCTCTCACCCCCTAGAGTTGTTTTTGTTTTCATTTAGCATTTAGTGCCCCTGCTTGGCATTCTTTTCCCATGTGATGACCAAGCACGTTACTTCTACTCTGTGCCAGGTCACAAGAAACTGTGATTCTTGCCACCATTTCAGAAGTATCCAGATTAGATTTAGGCTGTCTATCTGTCAACACAGTAGCCTCCTGTTTTAACTGTGAAACGAATTTGGAAAACCAGAGAAGGGCAATGCCAACCGGTGCATCCTTGGAGCGTGGTGCAGAGATGCACCCTACCGTCTCCTCGAGTACTGCTTGGGACATTTCTCGTTGTCAGCGTCATATTGGTCAGCTGTTAGTTTGACTAATGATACTCTGGCCAAATACTCTCCTCTATTAAATAATTCACTGAGTAATCAGGAACCCAAAATCAGGAAAAAAAGAAGCAAAAGCACTGTTTTCATTCTTACCTAGCTTTCAGTCCAGCTCCTTTATACAGTAGGAATACAGAGATTAGGTCCATCTGTTCCCAGAATCTGTTCTCAATTGAATATTTTAGGACTTAATATTTTATCTGGAAGTTTGTCTTTATGTAGTAAGGCCTAGAGGTTTCCTGGACTAAGCTAGAATATGCAAGTAATCTGGGCAATTTCTTCCATATGGCCAGCCATTGCTTGGGGCAAGTGGCTGTTCGGTCTTTGCATGATGTTCAAGATGTCTATATTTAGAAGGGTTTTCTCTGCAGTCTGAGTAGTTCTCATCCTTAATTAAAACTTATTAAAGGTTTTAAAGCTTTGACTCTCTTGAGGGACATTTGAGCAGAGCTTGGCATATACGAACAAATTTAATATAGCAATATTTTGATCGCTATCTAGACCAACCCCATGCACATTTCTATTTCTATGGAAATAAAGATAATTTTTCAGAGACACACAGAATTAAATGTAAGCAACTCAGTTAAAATCCAGCAAAAATAAATATTGTAGTTCCAAAAACACTTCATTAGTCATTTCCTTGTAGCAAAATTAATAGCATATTCTCTGCATCTGTACAGGTTCTTGGGCAGAGAGAACACAAAGAAGCCCCTCTTTCCTCTCAGTTTCTCAGTTTTTTTCCTATATAATGTATTATAGAAAGTAGAGGTGGAGTTTTCGTGAGTCCTACACTTTAGCTATCCTTCCCAATGGCAAATGAGAGAGTAGGACAGAACATCATGGTTTCCTTTGCACAGCACAGATGCACTACGTGAGCTCAATATGGCATCCTAAAAAGAATAAAACAGCACTGAAGACATTTCTTTGACCATGGCAAAGGACAATACATGTCATCACATCCTCATAGGTTAAATATGGGCTTGAGGGAAACAAACAGAAGATATATGTTTATATACATAATACACACTTACATACACACATATATATATTATACATATATACATACCTATACACATTAAAAAAAAGGGTCCAAAATCACAGGTTTGTTTTACCACAAAAAAAGAATAATTCATCCTAAAAAGAAAAGAAAGATTCGAACAGATTTGCTCTTGGCAAGATTTACCTTGAAAGATTTCTTGTTGAACAGATGTCTTGCAGTTTTTTTCCTTGAGGAAAGTCATGACCTTCCCATGGTACCCACTTCAAAAGAGTCCTGAGTATTTCTGCTAACTCATGGGACATGAAGCGCAGGTGCCCAGCTCACTGGTTGTAGCTTCCACAGTGCCTCCAGAACTTCCTGAACAACACTCACTGGAAATCAAGCCAAAAGAGCCAAACATCTGTCATCCCAAGATACTGCTTTGCAATCACAGATGTAGACAACTTGGTCTGAATCCAAGCAACTTCTGTTGTCAAAATAACCTTGGAAATTCCTGACAGCAAGGAAATTCTGACTCTAAGCAGAGATGAACTAGGCTCAGCAGCCAGTCTCCTGTTGCAGTCTTTAGATATTTATTGAGTCTATAATAGAGGTGACTGTATCTTTTTCCACCTTCTGCAAACTGCAGCAGAAGATTAAAGAAATCATTGTTCTAGTGTGCCAGACTTGGCTGGAAACTCTTGCCCAGTATTGTCAGCATATTCTTATTCACTTCATGCGCTCAAGTCACCTGATACAGCAGTAACTGCTGTGGGGGAAAATGTGTAAAAGAGTATAGAAGGGTCTTTTATGCTGGTTGGAAACAAAAATTCATTAAAAAATCTCTGCCAGGTAATTGATAGACTGCAATTAACCTGCCATATCCTTCTGAGTCATTTTCTGTTCCTTCAGCTTCACTGAAGATGTAAAGTTAGACTCTTAAGATAGATGGTTAAGAAGTTCAGAAGGGGCTGTAATCATCCTATAACAGTAGTGCAAAACATCTGTGTGTTTACATGGTATCTGAAGCCCTGTTTCAGATAAAGACGTAGTGATTTTCATCAGTGATTAGGTAGGATATCTCAAGATTAGACACAGTGCTCAGACACCTCTTGGTCACAAAAGGTTCCTGGGCTGCCAATGGCTGGAAGCTTGAATAGCACACTGAGGAATGTAGCCACCACTATCAGAGGCATGTTACTGGACAAACTGGATCTTTTGCCTTAGCCATGCATATATATTTATGGAAGAAACCTTCATCTAGCAGCAAACTAAAATTTTCTCTACAACTGAAAATCAAAGCCATCAGTTTAATAACTGTATAATCAGACATTCTTTAGCATGAGCCGCATCATGGAATTCATGGACAAAACAGAGACAAGTAAGGGATCTAAAGTCATATTTCAAAGTCTGAGCTGATCAGCTTAGGCTTCCTTTAGTTAAAAGGATGAAGTAAGAATTTGGCCTATCCTAAATACAAGCCTTCAAAAGAAGTAAATTGCCTCTCTTACTGAACATAAAGACAGATCTAGATCAGACTTCCACAAATATCTTCCAGAAGCTTTAAGTGAGAGCAGCTGACTTCTACCCAAAGAGAACAATTAACCAGTATGACAGTCAACAGCAGCTACCATCATCAACCTAAGTTTTAACAACATTTAGCTGGACATAAATGTTTTTTTAATATTGATTTTAAATACTTATCTAAAATGTGTTGACCTTCTCCTTTATTAAACCAAGTTTTATTAGAACTTTGTAAGCGGTGATCATGTTTTTGCAAGAAACACTTATCCTGTGAGAGTGTAAAAACACTTTACTTTTATCCTGTGAGAAAAAAAGTCATCCATATCTGTTCTATGATTGTATGATTTCCCTAACTCTTCCCATATTTAATAATGTTTTTAGCTGATTGACTGGCACTTGACCAGTGTCATGGCAAAACTTTTTGTAAAGAGAGGCAAAGTAGGCAAAGATGGGAAGGCTCATGTCTTCTCTGTCATTGCAGATCAAATAAAGGTCAGATTGCTATATGATCAACAGCCTGTCTCACCTGCTGTACTGTTTCTGGCAGTGGCTAAACCTGAAAGGTTTGGAGGAAGTTACAAAACTTCAAAACGCAATATCACATGCAACTGTACCACTGGGCAGTATCTCTTCCTGATTCCAGCTGGAGATAGGCTTACTCCTTGAAAGGGCAGACCTTTTATTTAGGGTGAGCAAGTTGGCAGGTGACATGTTCAGGACATTTGCTTGCTGCATTTCCATAAGGCCATTGGAACCGATGCTCTGGGGACTGGGACCAGAGCGGAGCTCTGCATGGCCCAGATGCTTATCCTCTGTCCTTTGCTTTTGTTTATCAGGAATCATAGAATCTTCATGTTTGGGAAAGACCTTCAAGATGATCAAGTCCAACCATGAACCCATCACCATTATACTGCTAAACCATGTCCCTCTGTGACTCATCTATATGTTTCTTGAACTGATCTGTCAGATCTGTCAGAACTGTCAGGTGGAGTCACTGTCCCTGGGCAGCCCGTCCCAATGCAAGCAGGGAGCAAGAGAGGTTCTTCTGGATCCTAGTGCTAGGTGAAACTGTAAAGGCCACCTATTTTGTCACTCAGAGAGCTTGGGATGTGGGCCTGAGCACTGCTGCTGTAAAGTGCTCTCTGTACTCCTGTGTGCCTTTGTTGAAAATCAGGTCCTCGCTGCCTTGCCGTAAGATTTGCAAACAGCTGCAAACAGTTTGCTATTACCATTATGCCTTCTTGTAAAATATCCAGATGGGATTTCAGGAAGTAGTCTAGGACAGTCGCTACTTAGAGGTACTTATTGTACTTTTTTCCCTCTGTCTTCAGCAGTATCTGAAATAATGACCTGTATCATGAAAACTTTTAAGGATCAGGGCCAGAAGGGCCAGATGTTTATTTAGAGAGAGGCTGTTTTCCATCATGCTAGCTGTGTAAAATCAATGGTAGGGTACTTTGTTTCTTGCTTGAAATTCCCTGTACTTTTCCACAGCAGAGACAGGCCTCCTGTCTCCCAGATAAGAACTGGAGTCGCAGATTCTGAGCCACTTTGTTTTGAGGATAATGAATCTATATTCAGATTTTATAAGTTTGTCTTTCAGTGCCCTCAGCCAATTGTTAACCCTCCCAGGAAACACCCTAGTCAAATTTCACATAACATCACACTCTTCTTTCAAAAAAATAAGCAGTTCACCTCTCCAGCAGTCTGCAGTGCTGCCCAGAGCTCCAGGCTCCTCTGGCATCACTGATGTTGCCAGGTGTTCCTGTGAGACAGCAAACTGAGGAGACGATGAAGATCGCTCACTACCAGATATTTGCACCTTGATATTTTTTCTCCCGTTGCCATGCCATAGCACCGGTAAGGAGCTTCACTGAAAATAAGATCTAGTTTCTCAAGACGGACTGCCTGATGGTTATGACTGAGAAGGTGCCTCCAGTGAATACGAGGCCTTGCATACCTGCAAAAGCTTGAGTGTCTCAGTGAGTTTTCTATACTTCTTGCTGATTATGGGCCAGCCTTGAGGCCCTTCATATCTAGAAGGAACTTGCTCTGAACATTGACTTATGCAGAAATCTTTGGGAATAACAATGGAAAACAATTAAACTGGAGAAAAGTGCAATTCCTTATGAATTGGATTTTCCTATTGTTGCATTTCACTACATGGCTTTATCTATCATTGACATTGACACTATGTATCATTGCCAGGACCTCATGCCTAAGCCTTATAGATAAAGGCCTGCAGTTCTAAAAATGAACATTCAAGCTACTAACAGATTAAAGTGCATTGTTCTACATTGATAGTTTACAGTTAGTACATTATCGGCATTGATAATTTACAGTGATATATCTGTTAGTGGCAAACAGACCTGGAAAGAGGGAGAGCCCAAGAGAACGGTTCATATAAATGGTTCATATAAAGCAAACTTTTACTTCATTGGAAAGAGCACTTGTCACAAAATACTCAATTTAAATTTTTTTCTTGCACTCCCATGTGAAGTTTACAAGCCTTCTTCATGAACCCTGCACATAGAAGGTTTAGGAGTGGAAGACAGAAGAGAATTGGGACAGGTTTATGAGAAAGAAATGATTTTCGTCATTTGACCATACCTGGAGAAGTATGTGAGCTCCTTCTCCTACCTTCTCAAGCCAGGGCCATGCCAAACAATTTGTGGTTTGTACCAGTTATTTTAGGTTTGCAAACCAGTTCACAAAATTTTGCTTTTTTCAAAATATATTTTTTGACCCCAATGCTACAAAATTTCACACAAAAGTGCAACTAGCTTCAATGAAATGTTATCTGACTGCTATTGGATAGAAAAACAGCTAAGCATAAATCTAGTAATTAAACTTTTGGCCTCCTTTCTGAGATCCACTTACCTTACCTTAGGTAAAAGTCTATGCTTCCTTGCTGCAGTGTCTCAAAAATTTGATAGATGTGAAATTTGGGAAATTAAGGTCTTTTACAGTAAAGTGTGACTGTAAATCTGAACCCTCCTCCTTAAAGGCATTTGAGGTCATATTATAAAAATGTGACCATATTGTCTCCTGGTTCATTGCAGCTTTTCTGTTTAGTGTGTGTCTTTCAGATTTCTAATTCCTCAGTATTGAATCAGATGCTTTATTATAGCGCAGTGAGGTTGTGTCAGTAGATATTTGGGATCAAATCTGCATATTCTGGCGTCTGTTTTCAGGGGTGCATTATTAATGATTGAGTAATGTGGCCCCCAGAGCAACGCGCGTCTAGAGACATGGGCTGAACGTGTTGACCTTTTCTTTTTTCTTTTTAAGCACATTGTCAGGTGCTTTGGAACAAATCATGTTAATCTGCGTGCTTATGACATTCGTGTTTCAAAGCAGAGTTGTGAACATTATGATATTCTTAATTCAAGCATATCTGTACCTAATGGTATCATCTCCAGAAATTGCTTCTTGCAAATAAGCTCTTTTAAAATACTACATCTGTCTTATTTGCTTCAGGTAGTTAAATAGTTCCACTATCTAACAAAGACATCTTTTCATATCTGAGTATTTGTTTTTTAAATATTTTGGGAAAATGAGACTTAAACATCTGTGAGCCATATAGAATAACCTGGCATTTACTTCCCTTTTAAATACAGTGTCTCTTTATGAGTGCAGGAAAGTTATTCATGTGGATTTTCATTTAAAAAAAATATAATTTGAAAAATTCAGAAGCTGCTTCTTTGCCAGGCACTGTATTATCCCCTGAAGAGAGAACAGATTGGAAATTTAAATAAATAGATGGCAGTTACAGTAGAATGAACTAACTGGGGATGCATCTTGTGCAAGACTCAGGTAACATCAAGCCTGACAATCTCAACCCTTGCACGTCGTTTGAAATATAAACAACATTTAATTGCTTGGGAAATAGGATATTTCACTGAGGAAAAAAGAAAAAAAACACACTGTTTTCATTATGACTGTGTGTGTGACAGCCAGACTTGTGGAGCGCTGCAGAAGCAGCGTGGTTATCCAGCAAGGCAATCTAGCATAGGAAGGGTCGGATTCTGTCTGAGCCTACGTCAAAAAGGGCGGCAATGCGGAGATCCTCCCAGTAAATCAAATGAATGCCAAGTTTAATTGCTGTTGAAAGAATCCAGACCTTTTTTTAGTATAATCTTTTTTTTTTATTAGTGGTAAATCTAGACAGAGCCCTATAATAGGCATGTTTCAATGTTTTAGTGTCAAATCTGTTCGCTCACCCTTCCCGTTTTTAGATCATCCTTTTCCCCTTCCTTCTTCCATATGCTGCTGACATCTGTTGTGACACAATACATCTGTCTCAAAGAGCCTCACGGAGGGGGTATGAACAGGCACATCGTGAGGACACTTTTGTCTCCTGGTAAAAGAATTTAAGGTGGGTTCAGCTATCAACGGCCTGGTAACCCAGTTTCCTGTGTACCTTGCTGTGGTGCCTGGAAGAAATATGTTCGCTCTTAAGTGTGTTACTAAAGGCACTCCTCCTTCATGTCATCTATATTATATAAAGCAACTTTTAATGTTTTAATGTAAGCCCACTTGATTAAAAGTACAGCATGGCAAAATGGCTCAAGTTAATTACTATGAACTAGGAAAACGCAGTTCACTGATTTGAAAGTTTGTTGTATGACTTTGAGAAACAGCGAAGAAACTCAATACCCTCATAATTACATTTTATTGGAAGTAATGGCATCAGCAGGATAAGATAATGGATTTCTGTGTCTCACACAATACACCCACCTCTGAAAGAATCTTGTGCGATTTGTATTTGGAAGAGATGGATTACACAGTGGGGAGAGATTTCTTTTGGGGGTATATTTTACTGAATGTATATATATATATATGTATATGCATATATATATATTTAAATTTAATTTCAGCTGATCGTTTATTAGGTAACTGAAAAGCTTTCCTGGGTATACAATACAATTAAAGCTATTTAAGAAATGCTAAGGTGGATTGTTAATTATTCTTTAAAAGTAACCCTTTAGGACGGTGCATCTGGATTCAGTGGTGCTGGCTTATTGTGCAGTGCCATTGGGTTACAAAAGCTATTAATTCCAGAAGTACCAGACTGATGCGTGTGTTGCACAGTTATATAATTTGCAATTATATAAGTTATTAACATTGGGGGGGAAAAAAGAAAGGGTGATGAAGGTGGTAGAGTGAAGACATGTTTCTAGGTCAGTGGCAAGCACTGTGTGCAGGAGAAGCTCTTAAGCCAAGAGAAAAATAGGTCAACATTATGGCACCAAATGTGTCGCGTGCCAGGAAACAAATTGTTCCTGATGCACAGGAGACCTGTGCTGAGGTTGCTTATGAGTGAGGCTAGTAAACCTTTTCCTGTCTCGATTCATCCACACAAGCCACCTGCTGTGATTTATTACTTTTTGAATCAAATTCAATGTTTTAAGTTTAGAAATTTTAGTTGTTGACAGGCAAATTGCCAAATCAGGTGGCAGAATGAGAGTAACTTCAATCAAACATCCTCTATCAGTTGCGGTGATACAGACTGAAGAAGTTACCATCTTGAACGGGTCATTATCACTTATAATAGCAGAACTGGGCTCGCTTTGACAACCTGGGACCAGAAGAGGGGTCAGGTGGATGAACCTCAGTGTGGAGGTGAGCCTCCATGCAGACCTGCGAGCAGCATGGCCTTGAGCACAGAGACAGTGGAAGATGAGATGGAGGAGGTACCATCTTGCTGTGGCACAGCCGTAACTCACAGAGGACAAGCTGTCATAGACCTATATCGCATGAACCTTTCTCTACACATGCTGCACATGCGCAGCTATGATTACACCTTCACGAGGTATTTGTTAACTGAATTTCTAATGGTCAGGACAAACTTACATCTTCTTGTCTTACCGAAGAGCCATAGAAAAATGAGATCATTAGCACAACCCAAAACATATGAAGCCAGTGCAGCTTCTAGGTATAGACATGAGGATAAGGAGTAATGGACTGGTCTTTTCTACATCTCCTTGCAAGTGTGGAAGATTGCACTGGGGAAGGAGCATTAGGACAAGGACTAATATGTAGTGCAGAGTCTGGAAAACACCACAGACTATAGGACAACATAGCAAGATTGCTGTAATTTATGTCAGTCCCCAGTGTTGTGTCAATTATGACAGATATTTTCCAAACCTTTGAAAAAGCCTAGGGCTGGGAAGATAAAAAGACTAAAATGTCTAAAAGAAACTAAAAAAAAAAAGAGAGTCTTAACAAAAACCCTCATTGTTCCATCTTTTCCTAGTGAGAAGTAGAGCACATAATGTTACTCTCTAAATAGAAAAATATAATGTTCTCTATGCTTTAAATATTCCTGTAATTGTGAAAATGATCATGAGAATTGAATATTTGAATTCCTGGCTTCAGAGTGATAGATTAGTCTATCTCCTTTCTAATGGTCAAAACGTAGAAACTGTCTCCTCTGTCCTGAAAGCACCTTATGAAAACAGCTAAAACTGAGAGATGAGGAGTCACAAAACTTCCCATTATGCTGACTAAATTCTGCTCTCCGCTACACCGAAGAAAGTCTATGAACTGAGACTGAAAACTTTGTTCCCTAGACTTGTCTCAGTATGCCATTTTGTAGCAGTCACAGCTTCTTCTGTTAAGAAGCTTATTATGCCGGTTGGGATTGTTCACGCACTTCCTTTGAACCACAGCAAGTTCCACCTCCACGTGAGGAAGAGCTTCTTTCCTGTGAGGGTGACAGAGCCCTGGCACAGGCTGCCCAG
>JAUBNY010000934.1:1420291-1443574 GCA_032275445.1 Crypturellus soui
AGAGCAGAGGAGAGGAGAGGAGAGGAGAGGAAACACTGCATAGTTGCAAGGTTTAAATATGTCCCTGCAATACCTTTGTCTCCATCATCTTCTTTGTCCAATCCGCATGGTCTGAAGTGAGCTCTAGTACACAAGTTCAAAACAAAGAGCAAGACAATTCACCAAATGGAGGTCCATACAGTTGTCATTGTAACTTCTGAATCACCATTCCTAAGCTTTACACAAAAAATAAATCCTAAACGCCTTCCTGCAGTAATATTCTGGTACCTCAGAGGGTCGTCATTCAAAGTTAGGACTAAAGACAGATGCTTGGATGGACTTGCTCAAGGTTTCTGGGTTTCACAGGTTTTCCCTGTGGAGCATTCTGCATAGATGGTGGAGAGCTAAGCATCTCAGAAGACCACTTCAGGTCTGGTGCAACTGTGCTTCTAATTTTGGTGACTTTCAGTTTAGATACCTAAACTTAGTAAAAAAGAATCTGATCCAAAACAACTTGATTTCTGAGGACGTATATTCATTCAGTGAGAGAAATGTAAAGATCCACTAATATCGCTGGTAATTTGCCTAGGCAATGTCGTCTTCCATCTCAGCAACTAAAAGGCAGAGATGCAAGCACCACACATGGCTATGCTCTTCACTTCACACCAGGGCCTCTGTGTTTTCATGTGTAACAGCCAGCTCTAGTATTCAGAAATGCCTTCTTTAGCTGCATTAAAAAATCCCCCATTGTCAGCAGGCTGAACCTTAGTTAAATCTGTCTAAATTAGCCTGTTTGTCACCAACTGTTGTGGAACATCTGTCACTTGGAAATAGAGATCCCTGCAGTTTCAGGTGGAAACTTGCAGTTTGGATGTATGGTTGTTTCTGTAATGTGCTGAATGTTGAACTTACAAGAACAGAAGTGGGTCTGGCTTCAAAGCATGAGCATCAGAGTGACACGCACGTGGCAGTGGCCAGGAAGGAGAGAGTTTCTGGCAGATAGGGCCTGTGAGAACTAGGTCAGTGGAAAGACAGGCTCAGGGAAGTATTAAAGTCCATGAATTCTATAAGAACAAATTTTACGAGCATTCCAGATGCTCCACATTGGTTATTTTATCAACATCATAAACATCGGCCATTATTAGCATTAATGTATCCCATTAAAATTCTCCGCGAAGTTGCCATGAACAGATGGATGATGCTTTGCTTTACGTATGTATATGACTAAACGTGGAGACTATGAAATGAACTTCCACTTTTCAAGATTTTTCTTGTATTCGAGTTGATTTGAGGGGTGTTTTTTCATGCCTCCCTTTCCATTGCTTTCCCACACACTGACCTAGCTGACTGTAGCACACAGGGTGCTTTATGAAGATGAATCTGATGATACTTAGTGTCAAAAATAGGTGTGTATCTATTAAGGTCTGCAGAATGGTAAGAGAATACTTTTCCTCTGCTGCAGTAAGGACTTGAAAGTCCAGTGTAATGCTGCAGCTGTGTGGTCATTTGACATAAATATTCCAGGATTTTTGAAACAGTGATCTAGGTGTCCAAAATTTGGATAGCTGATAGTTCTAGACTTTCTTTACAATCAGTAGAGAAAAAAGGTTATCTTCAGGAGATGAATCATCACATCCACATCCTCCAGTGAGATGAAATCTCTGCTGTTAGTAGAGGACTTTGAAGGTGCATAACTTTGAAGCAGATGTTTAACTTTTGTGTGCTTAGTTTGGAGCACATTAATCCTACATATTGTGTGGAGTCTTTCCATATGCAGAAGGACACAGTGCTAGGGATGAATTTGGTGTTAGTTCAAAATGCCGGCATTGTATCAAACAGTGAGTATTATGGGTAGTGAAGAAGAAATACGTTAAGAAAATGGGCTTAAAGTGCACTCACCTGGAACACATACGCTGTATATGTGGGTCTCGGTATAAAATGCTTTCTTATTAATGAGGATTAGTGTGGCCAGAACATTTCAGCTTATGGCCCAGCCACTAAGGAAATACAGGTATCGAAATCCCTGCTACAAATTTCTGCCTGTAGGTATTTAGGAGATTACCAAGAGGATTACCCCTAAAAATTTGGGTCAAGTGTTCAGTACGTGAATTAATTACCTGACCAAGATACTAGTGCCAGTTTAATCAGGAAAATAAAGTGTATTACAGCTGTCACACCACCAATTTACAGCCCCTGATTTAAGTTCTACAGGGAGCCTGAGCCTTGTTATGTTGCTTCGTCAGTTATTTAAGGGATAAAGAGCGAAAAATGTCAATTTCTTTCTTTTTATTAACTTGTGTAGTTTTCTTAGATGTGAGTCAGTGTTTGAAATACGGATATCTTTCCCAGATTTCTGATAGTTCCGTCTTTGCAGTTTGATTTCCTAAGTTGTTCTGCATGGAAGTTACATGTCACTCTGCTCCCTGACTTTCAATGCATCTCCTTTTTTTCCCTCCCAAAATACCTTTTCAGCCTAAGGCTGAAGCCCAAGGCTTACTGACACTGATCACCAAGTTTTAAAAAAAGAAAACCATACAGACACGTATATTGGGTTGTTTTTCACAGGTTGCATTTCTCTCCTCTGACACTCTCCTCCTTGCACTGTATATTTCATCTACCTGTTACTCAGATTTTGAACTATTTAGGGCAATTGACAATTTTTTTCAAAATGCCTATAGTAAAGAGCCAAAATCCCATCAGAAATGAATTAGTTACCTGAAAGGGATGGAAGTGCCTTGAAATGTGGTGTCCAGACAGTGTAACTAACAGAAGTGACCCACAGTTGGGTACTTAGCAACTAGTGGCACTCACCTATTTGACCATTTTTGTCAATCTTCATAATAGATGAATCTACAAGGGATTCAGGTATCAAAGCCCCATGACAGTCCATGAATCAATCTTTCTTGTTCCTGTCAGGGAGCAGGGGGAGAGCAGTTTTTATCCGGTAGCCGTGTGGTTAGATTTCTTTCTTGACATGCCTTTGCTTCCACTTTTTCGGCCTCCAAAGAACTTCAGTGCTTAGTGATCAGGACAGTCTTTTGGACAGTCTTTTGGGAAGATGAACCATATGCCTGAACACCCTGAATGCCAGGGAAGGAAGTGAACCGAAACTTTCTCCCCTCCCCAAGAGCAGTCTAAATGCTGAGGGCTAGTGATCTAAAACGCTGGGTTTGCTTCCCTTAGTGCATTTGGCAAAATTTAGCAAGTTCCCAAGTGGATCGCTCCCACCCAGAGTGTCGTACTTCCATAGCTACATTTATAGCACATCCTCAAACAGGGGATGTGCATGCTTAGTCTAATTAAGCCTATACCCGTAACTAGTTAAGGCAGTGGCTTTTGTGCATTGCCAAGTGGGAAACCCTTCCCCTGCATTTAGCAGGAAGCGTATAGATTCTAACCCACCACAATTGATTATGAACAGTCACTGGGACCATTCAACTTTTATTAAAGGCCTGAAAGCCAAAATACAAGTCCAAATGATGCGTCCTATGTGACTACAGAGTCAGATTCTCCACTGTAACTAATCATGGATGTTTCCTTACCTCCTGGTGGACCTGAGGTTGCTCAAAAGGGATTACAGCAACACTGCAGTGGTGGCTTGTACATTAATTTGAATCAGGAAGAAGTGGTAGGTGACAGGTTCTCATCCTACTTTGGCAAGTGATAATTAGATCACTGGGTTTTAATGAGAATTTTTTAAAAATAGACTCACTTTCATATGTTTGAAATTTGTGACCCTAAATTTTATTTGCCTAAGCGTCAAGCCTGCTGTTGGCATTAAGCAAACAACAAACTCCCCAAACTCAAACTGGGCCCGTATACACCAGCAGGCCACCATCATATTTCTAGGGGAGAGCACAGACAGGCGGCATACCAAAAGTATCACAACATCAAGACAAAAAGGAGAACGAAGTGATTATAAAATGTAATACACTTTACCAAGGACAGCCTGTAATCCTCACTAGAATTGCTGGAGTATTCGTACTGAAAATACATTTTGTCACTAGCTAAAAACAAAATACTGGTATCTTTTTCCTGGCACACTTCTATTCACAAGTAGGGACTGAAGACTTGTAGCTGGAACTGCTTAGGTAGTTTCAAAGTAGAGGGAACCATAATTTTAAAATAGAGGGGCTCGTAAGACTGATGTTATTTCTTCCCTTTCAAAGACATTGCACTTGCCACTGAGAAAGTATCTGAGTGAGTCACTGTGAATCACTGTTTTTTCCTAGAACCTCTGAGAGGATCAGGAAAAATACATTAATTTTCATTATATCACTACAATATCATTGTCACAGAAGCCATGGGGGTGGCCAAGGAAAATCCCTTCCACGTGAGTGGTGTCCCAGCATTGTATGTCATCAGAGCAGCACACGGTGGTTCTCTGACTCTCAGAGCTCCGGTATATGCACATTCCTGCTCTACACATGTACTGGGAGGGAAGATGGAAACAGGGAGGGAAGCATGGGCTACTGGAGTCTGGGCACAATCATCTAAAGCAATGACATGGCATTGTCACTTGGAATTTTAAGACAACTCTGTACATCAATGCCTGTGAGAATGGTTTGAAAAACCACTTGAAAAATATTTTTCATATAATAATAATAAAATAATATCATTTATATATAATAATAATAAAATAACATTATTTATATATATATTCCATATATATATATTTATATATATTCCATATATATAAAATAATATAATAACTAATTTTAACTTCACAGTTCAATATATACTTCCTGCCAGTAAATTTATTTGCTTCCTTATTCTCTTATATATCATATACAGATGAACACTGAAATAAAAACACAAAGATAAACTGATGGTTGAGAAGTCCTGAAACCAAAGATTCCTTCAGATGGGAGATGATGCGGAGGAATTTCAGTATCTGTTTAGCTTGTTGTTTTAACATCCTTATCTGTCTTAATCCCCATTTGTAACACAGGATGTGGGGCTAAAGAGACCTTTGGTGTGACTCAGTATGACCATTTTTAAAGAAGAAACAATATTTTGGAGGGAAATTTCTGTTTTCCCCCTGTAAAAGGTCAAAACTGACTACCCTTGAGTTTTCCTCCCTTTCGAAGGTGTTCAGTAGCATGCTACAGTATTCTGACCTTTTATGAAATGGCTGAGAGATATCCAATATAAGTTCCTCTCTCTTCTGCCCAAGAAATGTGAAGTTAAGTAATTCTGAAGGGTAGCCCACTCCAAATAATCAAAACAAAAATCCTTTTTCTTCTGGATAATTCATTTTCACTCTCTGGCCTCCCTCAATACAGTTAAATCTGTTTTAACATTATCAGTGTCTTCATAGATCAAATCTGAATTTTTAGTGCTAGGAAAAAAAAAATAAAAGGAAAAAGCTTAAAATCCCTTTCTGAGCTTTCTTTTAAGAAGGGATTAGGATTCATTTTGTTTCTCTCATTGCAGGTTACACTTTGGAAATTACTCTGTTACTTTACTCTGTTACTTTACAGAAGATGGATTTTACATTGATATGATGATTACTAAAATCACTTACCATCTTAGCTAGTTTGCTTTAAATTTCCAACTGCCATCCTTTTTCTAACTGTCCTTCCACTTTTTACTATGTTCTCTGTGTCTTAAAAATTCAGCCAGTTTCAGTACAGATATTGTAAGCATACTGGCTAAAATTCTCTTAACAGTCAGACTTTTCTGTATGCATTCACATTTCCTGAGTATTCTTTCAATTGCTGTGCATTAATAACAACTTTTAAAAGGATTTTCCTACTCTTAATTATCTTACAGTCTTTCTTTCATTTGCCAGTGACTAATTCAAAAATAGGAGCTTTCTATATATGCAATTTTTAGGTCATCATTAAACTCTTTGTGAAAGAGATTGAGTCATACAGTGTGTTTTTACATGCTGCCCAGATCTCAGCTGGTGTCATAGAATGCCACTATAATACAAATAAAAACATTAATCATTCATTATTTCCCACTATTACTTTCTACCTTGATGTATTTGTAAAAAACAAAACAAAACAAAACAAAATAACCTCCGCAATCCATCCAGTCCATTTTGATTAGCTCGTTTAGTCAGCATGCTGTTTGCTTGCTTCTCTACTGGTAATTTGTCCAGTAAAGCTCAGCTGGATATCTCCATTCTTGTTTAGCTATCCACACATTTTCTGTCTCATGTATACATGTTCGCAAAAGCATTTCTATCCAGGATGCTATTGGGGTGACAGAGAATATAGATAAAAGACTACATTTCTATTTTGCCTTGCATTCTTATTATCTGTCCCCCTTTGTAGCAACCTGTAGTGTTTCAGACAGCTTCTTCCTTTGCATTTCATCTTCTTTGAATTTCTTTGTTCCTTCCATTGTCTGTAGCCTTCATTCCACCTAAAGGCAATAGGAAACTCGGTATTGATTTAAGCACAGCCAGAATTTCAATGCAAGCCCTTGCCCTGTTATTTTAAGTTTTTTTTATGTGCATCATTAAATATGCATGGTGATTTACAGTGAAATAAAAGTGCTGCCTCCTAAGAGATTTCAGTTCAAGGCCTCCTTTCAACATCTCATCCCACTTACCTGAGTTCTGCAGGGTGTCGTGGACGATGAACCATAGTTCAAAGCAGAGAGACATGTGCCTGAATCACTGTGAAGTCTGTGCTCATTTTTTAGCTGCCTTGTTGAGTAGGGATGGAGGTAAGGGCCTGGTGCTTCGTATGACTGGATTCTAAGTACTGTACAGAAATAAACAATCAGGGCTGAGAATGAGGCATTGGTGCAAGGAAGGAAAGAGGGAGGCTTCACACAATATTTTTTTTTTCAATTGGCTGTGCACACATATCATGGGACCTGCACATCTAGGCTGAATGTGAATCCAAATGAATGTTCACCGAAATGAATGAATAAGCCTTAAAAATATGAATATGAGTAAACCTATGCAAATATGACTTGCTGAAGTGCTTACGCACTTCAGTAGGCACTACTCATATTATAACTTCGTGTCAAATCTCCATCTTTTTGTCCCAGATGATGTAGTTCAAAGATGACAGATTTTACAGCAGCAGCAACCAAGGGGAGTTTGAGACAGGGCTAGAGCATTTGGGAAGGAAAGGTGGCGGCACACAGAAAAAGGGAGCAAAAATACATGAGTAAGACGAGAATGGAGGCAGTAAAGGAAGATGAGTCATTGTGTGCAGGGAAAGAAAAGGTATGACAAGAAATGGAGAAGTAAATGTTCCTGTAAAAGATGTGTGAGACAAGAGTTTTTGTTTAGACTGCCAAAAGATGCTATGGCTGTTAGGGCTTCCTCTTTCATCTGCCTGTTGCTTTTCTTCGGCATCTTCAGCAAAATAAATCAATCAATAAATAAAACAAAAACAAAAAAAAACAAAAACAAACAAACAAAAAAAACCACAGACCTCCTGATATTCTGGGAGCATCCTTAACTGTGATATCCCTGGGCAATTATTACTTAGAGAGAGTCCCTTCGCTTAATGGGACCTGCCAGAGTTCAATCACATATATGATGTTTCTTCAGCTCAGGGTTCCCCCAGGGAATCTTTTGGGACAGGCATACATAAATAGTTGTTCCTACTCCTGCTATTTTTAAATGTGACAACTGCAGAAAGGTTCATCAAACCATAAATAACAATGATGAAGAAGAACACCTAATGAAGTGCAGTACATTGGGGACAGCATATAATCTAGTCAAGCTGATGCAGAAAGTAATGTTCACTTAATCTTTTTTAGAGTTAGTGGGTTGTTTTATTTTTTATTCTTCAACATAGAGTCTTTTATATAAGGTGGTATTGTTAATAGAGCAGGTTCTGTGCATATGTACCTCCCCGACAGTATCGTGTCGGCCTGATGTCAGGTTCCTGTTTGTTGAGGAATGACATGGAGGTGAAGTGGTCTTGTTGAGTCCAAGTGATTTATCACACGGCACTGTGCCAGCACTTGCTGTTACACCAAGCTGTCAGTTTGTTGTAAATTAAACCACGTTTCACAACCTAAAAGATTTTTGAAGCTTATTTTGTAGATGGATTTTCTAGCAATCCCTTGCAGGGCAAACTTGGCTCCATTTCACCAGAGTGCATTATTTTATTTCAGAGTATAACTAGGAATGTTTTTCAATTTCTAGAACTGTTAATTATTGATATACATATCTAGACAAGCAACTCTGAAGGTTTCAGTATAAATCGTGAAAATGGAGGGGGGTTCAGCATTCTCTCAGTGCGCCTTTCACTGCCTTATTGGATTTCTTAGTCAAAAAAATAAAACAGGAAAACAACAGCTGCTGGCGTGGAGATTGGATCTGTTTATGGAACAAAGTTTGTGCTGCAGGACAAGTATTTTTATGTCCTTCATGTATGAGAGAGATGCACAGAGCACTTTTAGTTACTCAGGCTCTTAATAACCCACTAGTGCTACTCTGAATCAGATTGGAAAAGGGAGAGGAACAAGGAAAGCAAGATAAACAGAGGGAGATTTTCTATTTCATCTAAATATTAACTGTGTAAACTATATCAGGATAGGCAGATAATTGTATTATTGTGCTCTTACAACTCTCTTTTCATAGAGCCATTAAAAAAAAAAAGAAAGCGGTGTGAAGAGTTTGTTTTTTCTGCAGAAGTGCAGGTGACAAGTTGGTGTTCAGAAGGCCAATAGGATGGCAACAGCAATCCAACCGAGGGAGCACTGGGTTCTGGGACACTGCCATTAACCCAGACACTGAGTCACAAGCCCCTGGTCTCAAGGTCTGTAGGCCTGATCAAAGAGAAATGTAGAAATAATGCAATATAATCTAGGGAGAGCACACTTAGTCTTGTTTCTCATTCTTTTTAGTGTTCAGGTAAGTGACATGAGGTAGGTAGAACAGGAAGAGCTTCCTTGTGTTAATCCTTCTAATGTCTGTCTGCAATGCTGAAAGCCCTACATCAGAAAAGGTTTGTTTTGTTTGTTTTTTGCCTTTTACGAACCAAGTCAGCCAGTTCCTTCTCATAGATGGGACATTTTTGCATAGTTATCAAGATGCGTCTCCATTACGCAAATGCATAATGGCATTTGCTTGCATATCCAGCTAATGACCAGCAGTATATTTTACTTTAGGCCTCATACTTTGCATTATCTGCACTCTTCTCCAGGATAATATTTTCAGTTCTTATTGTTCCCCCTTCTGCCAGTCAGTGGTAGTTACATCTGTTTCTCACTCTTGCAGATGTACTGGGTAACAGAGAGGAACAGCTATAAATCTGTGAAAGGCAAATACTTTTCTGAAAGTAAACAATATCATAACCAAAATGCTGATATTTTGGCCCAGTTTAATTAAAAAAAATATGTTTCTTTCATTACTCTGTCGTATCTCTATAATTTCTCCTGTTGATGTCACATTGTAGCCTACGTGACACTTGTACCTAGTGCTAAGGTCTGTTCAGTACATTACCAAATGTTCTTCAGGACTGTTGCCAGATATATTCTTTTTTTTTTTCCCTATTTTTTTCTCTTTTTTTTTTTCTATCGAAACCTGACCTGCAGACTCTAATCCATTCACTTACAGTATCTAGCCTTGACTACTGTAATTTCTAGATTTGCTGGGCATGGAGCCAAATCGATTGGCAGACTCCGACTTATTCAGAAGTCAGCAGCTAGGCTGCTGACCCAAGCCACGCCAACTCTATATCCTCCCGTGCTGGGAATCTATAGCTGAAAAGCATGTTACACCATTTACTGTAACAGTTTCCTTCACACTGTAATTTTATGGGTGAAATTCGTCTTTTCTCCTGCACATCGACTGTCTCCCTCTTACTGATTTTTTTTTAACTAAATTGCCAGATAGACTATTCTTGCATTTGCAGTAATTGAATGCAAAGTCCTTTTCATCCAGCATCCCTAATTGGTAGAATTCGGAATGAAATTTTGTGTATGAGATCTGTCTATTTTATGAAGACCTGAAGACCTCTCTTTTTACATTATTGCAATGAGTTTGTTGGGGTTTTTTGTTTGTTTGGTTGTTGTTTTTTTTTTTTTGTAGTAAGGCATTATAAAACATTTAGTTGCTGATATTTTTTCTCGTTGCATAAAAGAAGTTAAAAATATTTGTTTGTCCATGGGAGCTGAAGGAAGAATTTCAGTCTTTGCTGAATCATGCAGTAAAAATAGTCTATCTATATAGGAGGAGTGTCAAAGAGCTTTCTCACTTCCTGTTAATCTGCAAATGAATCTATACTTCATTTCCATTTTTTTCTTGGCTCCTCCTTTTTCAAATACCATGTATCGAATGTTTTCTTGCCCTGTTTTTCCCTTTAATCGAATCTTTTATGCAACTCATATGGGTACCATTTAAGGGATTTTTGTTGTTGCTGTTCCTAGTTTGTATTTTTGTTTTACATTTACACCCGATAACAATACTCTAGTCTGGAAGCATGCTTTATAGCAACAAAAACTGAGGTTTAAGCTTCTATCTAATATGCTTACTATAAGTTTGCACCTGTGGTAAAGTATATTGCAGTTGCTCTGAAGTCATTAAACTTTAGCTGACACTTACACATAACTATATGTTTAGCTTTTGATGTTTTAGTTATTTATAACTCACTGGAAAAACAATAAAATAATAATCCTTTATTGGAGATATCCTACATAAACCACCATCTGCAGAATAAGTCGTTAGGAAAGATGCAATCAATTATGGCCTGTGAATTATATTGACATAGACCCTTCGAGAACTATGTGTTTTTTTAAAACCTAATTTAGCTTTACATATGGTCAATGAAAATTTGATATAGCAGAGTACTTACCAGCAGATGTTTGTCTATGAATATTTCATGTTACTTAATAATACTACTTACTAGTCACAGTTGACAGTACAGTGCATCCTAGAGCTGGAGGTGCCTTAGAGAAATAGCTATGACCCATTATTTCATTTTGGAAATTTCATTTTGGAGGACAGAAAATAGTCTGAACATCATATTTGCAACTAGACAGGAAAAAAAATCGCTCAAATTCTGCAGGGATCACACCAAAATCTGTGCGCTCTCTTTGGTCAAATCTTACCCTGACCTGGAGGAAAAAATGGAAATTGGGGAGTTTCCCAGATGATAGAAAGTTTCTTGTCTTCCCCTTAGGGATGATCTATCCTCATAGCGAGAGGATAGAGGTTGTGTGCTATTAGATCACTTACTCCACAAGTCTCATCCTGAGCGAGGGCAGGTACATTAAGTCCTGTCTACCAATTAGCTAGACTATTGGAATTTATATCATCTTTAGTATTTCAAGTTGGCTGTGGAAGAACTGGTGAATCTTGATGCGACATGAATTAACCTTTGAATAAATCTGAGCTACAGAATTGGTTTGGATTGGACTGGCACCTTGCAACACATGAATGCAGGGTTTTGGTGCAATGCAAGGAGATACAAAGCCACTTTCCTGTACCACCAGATCATGGTCTTGGATGTTTTCTATTTCTAATGCAATACATGGAAATATTTTAGTTTGGGTGTTATCTAGTTGGTGAATGACTTCTTAACTTCATAACTATGAATTTATATTAATACCTATGAATAATTTCATAAAATGTTGTGTATATATAAATTGCTATATATAAGTTGACACTTTCTTTGAATGCCTTTGGATGCTTTGAATGTCTGGACCAGTCAGACATTAGTTTTTGACAAGTGTCAAAAACTTGCTCCTTAAGGTCCCATGCAATCCATGCTCAGAGGCCTCATTTAGATGGGTAATCACAGAATCACAGAATGTTTGAGCCTGGAAGGGATCTCTAGAGATCATCTAGTCTAACCCCACCCTGCTCCAGCACGGACACCCAGAGCACGTGGCACAGGGTGGCATCTAGGTGAGTTCTGAATATCTCCAAAGGAGGAGACTCCACAGCCTCTCTGGGCAGCCTGTGCCAGGGCTCTGTCACCCTCACAGGAAAGAAGTTATTTCTGCCTTTGTACTGTCATTGGCCACCACTGAGAAGAGTTTGGCCTCATCTTCCTTATATCCTTCCCCTAAGTATTTGTAGATATTGATAAGATCCCCTCTCAACTTTCTCTTCTCCGGGCTAAACAAGCCCAGCTCACTTAGTCTTTCCTCGTACGATAGATGCTCCAGTCCCTTAGTCATCTTCGTGGCTCCCTGCTGGACCCTCTCTAGAAGCCCTACGTCCCTCTTGTCCTGGGGAGCCCAGAACTGCCCCCAATACTCCAGGTGCGGCCTCACCAGACCTGAGCAGAGGGGCAGGATCCCCTCCCTCCACCTCCTCATGCAGCCAGGATCCCCTTGGCCTTCTTGGCCACGAGGGCACACTGCTGCCTCATGGTGAACCTGTTGTCAACCAGGACTCCCAAATCCCTCTCCACAGAGCTGCTTTCCAGCAGGTCAACCCCTAGTCTGTACAGGTGCCTGGGGTTATTCCTCCCCAGCTGCCTACACTTGCCTTTGGTGAACCTCATGAGGTTCCTCTCTGCCCAACTCTCCCTCCTTTAGTAAGTGTATGAGATCCTTTTCCTACTCTTTACTTTGTCTAGTTATGTAATTATGCAGGAAAACTCTTTAACAGCTTCCTGTCCTGTGATTTCATTGAGGAGAGTTTCTGACATGATCAGATAATGACTTCTGATAAATTTTAGCACCTGTTCACAAAATGGAAATTAAACACTTTAAAGTTCAATGTGCTTGGGGCTTTTTTTGTTGTTGTTTCTTTGTTTTTTTTTTTGTTTTTTTTTTTTTTTTCAAAATTCAGATGATCTTATTAACACCCATAAGTAGAAGATGGCAAACTGGCTCTTCTTCATATCTTTGTAAATCTTTTCCACTTGAATTTCCACTTCCAAACTAAAAACAGACTGTTAATTAAGCAAGATTTTCTGAGCACCTGGGTCACCAACACAATGATAGTAATTAAATTCTAGCCTCAGTTCCAATACACATAATAATAGCGTGCTTTTGCATTTTCATTCTTTTCAAATTAATTGAATAAATATATACAGCATAATTTAAGCCTTGATATACCCACCCTTTGCTTCAAGCAAGTGTTAATATGTGGAAATTATCACATCTCTTATTAAAACTTGAATGGGTCAGGAATGGGTCAGATCATCCTAGCAGACTTGAGGAAACTTTTTTTTTAAGTAAGCAACATTTGGAGCTTAATTTAAAAATAAAGTATTTATTTGTAAGATTTTAGAAATTAATTAACCAGCCCTGATGGTTGCAAAGAAAGTCTTCCAGATGTAAAGATAAATATGGTAGCCTTCCTGAATCTGAAATTACTTTGAAACAGTGGTAGAAATAGAAAGGAAAAAAAAAAGTGCTCCTATTCAAGTGAATGAGGTTAACTTTTAGATCAAGAGATGGAAGATATAAAACTGACTTAATGACTATCTAGACCATTTAGAGGAGATATAGGTTTTCATATATAATAAGATCCTCTGCATCAGTGACTGGCAGAGAGAAGGAAAGCAATCATCTAGTGACCCACCAGATGCTGTGTAATGACACTTCTGCAATCCTGGGGAAAGAATTTCTGTAAGCTCAGGATGTTTTTTCAGCCCAGGAATCTGTAGAGATCATGACCCAAGAATGTTGTCATAAACTCAAAGGGTTTTTCAGCTTGAATTCATAGACTGACATAGCTGATCGCTCAGGTGCACTTTTCAGGCGTTTGTAGAAATTTGGGGTATCTTGGTGGTCTTGCACTTACCTGTTCAGTGATCAAGACTGCGTATGTCTTGACCAAATCATTCTTCCGTAAGTCAGTGTTGTGAAAGGACAACGTAGTTTCTAACTGATGTGAAGAGAAAGAAAAGGGAGCTAGGAGAAAATGTTTTGATTCAGGATAAATAGGTAACTACAAATAAAAGGAGCTCAGTTGTCCTAGTTTATAACAAGCTCTGACTTCAGAATTAATTCATTTTGTGTTAAATGAAAACCCATTTCACATCTTTTCCTCATTCCATGCACACTAAAATGCAAGTGTTCACATGAACACATATGAACATATATGGGGGCACAGGGCAGGCTGACCTACTGCAGGTAAACCTGAGAGAAGCACCAACAGCAGTTACGTGATGTAGCATTTAAATACCTTCAGATCCCTTCCCTTCAAAGCAGAGCTTGCTTGTCCTCCATATTTTCTTTTTTTCAGCCCACTCATTTATATGGAGCTGCCACTCATTTTTTATGGAGCTGCCACCAAAGAATGTACGTCAGATTTAAGCCTTTAGTATTCTCTCTCTAGCCACGTGCGTATAGCCACACACAGAGGCACGTGGGCACATCGATTTATAGTAGACGTCAGTGGGAAGCTGCTGCATGAATGTTCTTTGGTACATAGTTTGTAAGTTGTGTAGACTAAAGTTGTGGAGACAGACTTGAAGGGAGACATCTCCAACATTGATAAAATGTAAGTACAAAAGACACATCATTGGATGGATATTGATGATGTTGTTTCAGTAATGACATCATCCATAGACTCCTAGTGTCTTTGCTTTGCTTCTCTATAGTGATCACAACATAAATTGCTTGTCTTGTTTGACTTCCTTGTTCACCAAAGTTGAGCAGATTGTGGCCGTTTTCAACGCCTCTACCAGACAAAAAGCTTGGGACCATTTCTCGAAAGCCCAGCGAAAGAACATAGACATTTGGCGAAAGCATTCTGAGGTTGGTGATTTTATTGTTACTTTCTATCCATCATCTCACAGCTGGAGTGACACAGAACGAGTATGATTGTAGCTGGACATAGTGCATTCAGCAATATTTATGGCTACAGTTTTAGCTGTTAATCAACTAGCCATTATACAATCTCATCTGCCGTATGAATTGCTCCCATTGCTCTCATTACAATAATAGTCATTAAATAACACTAAGATAGAGAGCAATGTGTTTTTATTTTCCGTGGAAGATTTGGGAAAACATTGGAGGAATATGTTTACTATCTGACATAATGAACTAAAGTGATGAAATTAGTTACAATATTTTAAATTAAGGATAGAATTAAGTCTTTCAAATACCCAAAATAAGTTTTTAGGAGTCATCATGATCTGGTTTTAGAAGTACTCTTCTATAACACATTTTTTTTTCTGGTTGTATTATTATATAGTCATTATAAGATGACTTTGTTTGAAAAGAAAATAGATATTTCTTTCATAAAATAATAAATTAAGCATATCTGTCCAGAATTATGGTGTACTCCTTCCCACTTGTTTTATGTCCTTCTCTAAAAAGCAGATCAATCACTTATATGGATTCTAAGTATATTGCTTACAAACAAAACAGTATAAATGCAATCATAATACAACATAAAATCAGCAATGTGGGTTCGTGAATGTGTGACTGTCATAAGCATGAGCAGAGGAAATGGGTTTCTACCTCTCCTTGCTGTGAGTGGCAGCAAAGGAAGCGATTGTCCCCATCTTGTGTTTTGGTCATCCAGCTTTCCTTTTTAATTCAGTATTTACGCTATGAGCCTGTATTTTAAAAAGTAAGTACCACTGTCTTTGTTTTCTTTCTTTCGTCTTGCCTTTTTATTATTTTTTAATATGGGCAATTTACATACACCTGGCTTACCTTCAGGTAGTACAGTACGTTGATTTGTAGTATCACAGTCCTCTAAATGATTCTCTTTGACTCAGAATAAAAACTTTAGAAGGTAAGGTGCACTTATTTAATTATTTTGTAGTACACTTGTAAAATAAGTGTTGTACACTTAGTTTGAGAAAAAAACTAAAGTGCTATGATATAAATCATTTGGATAACATTTTAAGTGCCCATTAACTAATGCTAAATTACAGTTGAATACCAATGGCACTAACTGTAACATCCACATGAATACCAAATGAATTCTTTATTATCAGTGCTATTATGGCGAATACCAAATGAGTTCACAATAATGGGACACTTAAAATAAAGTGTTAGCATAATTTATTGGTACAAACTGTACTTTGCATTTTGTTCACAAATATTTCAAAAAAAGTAGTGGGTAAATTCTTTTTTAACAGAAAATTGGGAAGTTGGGGGTTGCTATTTATCTTATCTTTCAGAAAGGTATGAAAACATAACTTGCCAGTAGTTTATTTCAATTATACTAAAAACATTCCTTCTTAAGCTAACTTTTTGTGAAGGGATGTGGAGTATCACTCATTTGCTTCCTTCTAAATCTTTAATAAAGGGAAATGTGTACGAGTTGGACTTTCCAGAAATGTTAATTCACTGCTTGCTCTTTCAAACATTATTGCCTTTTCTTTTTCTACAAAAAGAATACTAAAAGCAATTCGGAAATATGAAACCTCTAGCCAACTATTTCAGAAAGACCTGTTTTCCAGATGTGAAATATGATTGATAGGTACAAAATGACATCTTTGATTTAAATCATATTGTCTAACCATGACATTATCTGCTAATTTGTTTAATTTGTTAATTTATCACCTTCCCTTCCTGCTTTAGAAAAGCTTTGCTAGAAACCCAACCACAAAACAAGCCCACATACACAAAGTTCTTCCATATGAAAGATTATCAGCTTTTCTGATAATGTAGAAATGGATGCACCAAAGACATTTATCTGCCAAAAAGGGAATATATGTAAGTGGATAGCTGCTCACATATGCAGCCTGCATTTCCCAGGGAAAAAGTGCAGGTGGCCTTTTACAGTAAGAAATTAAGAAGCGGTTTGCTGATTTCTTCCAGAGACGCCTCTTATTGTCTGGTTGACAATTTGTCGTTTCAATCGCTTTTTTTTTCTACTTTTTTTTTAATTTGAAATTATCCTCATACAAAATGCCCACTAATTAGCCTCCTTGCCTTTGCTGTGACAAATGGATACGTACACATTTATTAGAGCATTTGAGACCTAATGAACTGAGGGTGCAGCTCAAGGGAAACGCCTTTCCCTTTTTTCCTCCCCGCAGTCCCTCTCCGATGGCTCCCTGTTAATTGCGCGGAGCAATAGTTGGACTCGTCAAACCCTTCCCTCCTTCCACGCGCCTCTTCCTTGTTTCAAAGATTGCAAACCTCCTCTTTGGGAATTAGGCTCTTTGTCGACAGAAAAATTAGCTGTCTGCAGACTCAAAAGACCGACACTAATCATGGCGCAGCGTCCCCGTGTTACACCTGACAGGATTATTAGGGCAAAATAGGATTCTCTCCGTCTTCTCCGCGCAGCCACTAGCCCAGTCTTTTTCACGGGTAACAAAGCCCGTCTAGACGCGCACAAAGCCCACGTGCCTGCTGCTCTCTCCCTGGATGCACATGTGCAGCCTTCCTGCCTGCGCTCCCCGTGCTCGCAGAAGCGGGGCTGTTGTTAGCGCTCCTATTTGTTTCAGATCACGACGCAGAAATTTCCCGGGCAGTGTTGTTGTTGGGCTGGGTCTTTTCAATCCGAGGAAATCTGAGGATGGGAACACTGCATGAGGTGCTTTTTTTTTTTGCCTAGCATTAAGCGCCTAAAATATAGCGTGCTCCATCTGAGCTAGCTGCTGTAGGCTCCCTTTGCAAGCAGCAGAGAGAAATAGGCACTTTTAGGGCACAGTTAATCTGACGTAGTTTGGATTTCAACCTTGCGGATGTGAAAAAAAAATCTAAAAGTGCTTATTTCTCTACATTTCTACAAAAAATGTGTATGGGAACTAGTTTTTAGTGGCCACACTGAATGCCACCCCAAGTGACAGACGCCAGAATTTTTTATACCTTAAGCAGCTTGTCAGTCCCTTTATTGATCTGATTTATACACAATCTAAAGCATGATCCCTGCTGTTATCCCTGTTCTTCTATATTTAGAAGCAAAAATCATTTCATATGGAGACTTTTTCTTTCCCTGAGTGTTGCCATTTATCAAGTCAGTTCTTTCACATGAAGAATTCGGTTTCCTTCAACCTGAGTCCTGTTCAAACTCTGAAATGTGTTGCACTAATCTTGCCTCATGTTACTGTTATTATGAACAGGTTTATATATACAGTATATATGATTACAATGATAAATGTTCTATAATTAAAAATAAGAGGAATTTTAAAACAGTTACTGAAGATAAAGCAATTACTTTGTGGAAATCACTGCTGACAAAGGGTCATTTTGGGTTTTAGGAGCTCAGAAATGCGCACAGTGAACAGCTCATGGGAATCCGCCGGGAAGAAGAGATGGAAATGTCTGATGATGACAGTGGTGACAACCCCACTAAAAAACTGAGAGCAGATGATTCAGGTAAAGCGAAATTCCTCTACAGTATCCTCAAATATGTGCTTTTTTTGCTTTTTTTTTAGCATCAAACAAAAGTGTATATATGAGAGGAATGAGATATTAATAGAAAATGATTATATAAACCTAACCTATTTTAAATATTCATAAATTACTTATTTGAATGATGCAAGCTGTCTCTAGGAGCGTTCTCTCACCTACTAAGTTGTATAATGATGAGAACAGTTCTGCCCATGACTGGACCCACTGTTTTTAATTATCACTGTCTCTGCTATTCGACATAATAGTGTTTCATTCCGTGCTTGTAACAATGTCCTATTCAGAGGCTGATTGAAGTTCTCCTTTAGTCAATATTTTCCATGCCTTACTTTTCTGTTCCGCAAATACCATATAGCGTATAACCTCACTAAGAAATATGTGCTACCATTTTAAACGTTTCTTTTGTAGAATTAACTTTCAAGGGTACATATTTCTCCACATACTATTGTATACAGTAGTAATTTTACACTCATTAGATGGTTGTTGTAAAAGAAAAAACAAAGTCGCTTGCTATATCTGGAGAGAAAAGCAGCTTCTTCAGTTTTCTACAAATATTCTGCTATCCCGGCAGGCTGGACACCCCAGGAGATGGCTCACAAGCCGCCTCAATTACTGATTGGTAACAAGATATGCATCCTTCATTTGATTTCTTAACCTTGGTTAATAAATAGGTGGGTAAAAGAGTTTACCAGTTTAGATCCTCATCCTCAGCAAAAAAGCTTAGAGCAGCTAAAGCCAAGATACAAGTGAAAACCACCAGTCACCAGTGAGCTGCATATGTGGTGAAGATGAAGAAGATGGCATTGAGGGGAACTGAGAGGACAGGTTTTTATCTAGCCTTTTGCGTACTAGCACCATATCAGAAATGACCATACTGAAGACATTCAAGTTTTCTATGTTTACACAAAAATGTAGTAGATTTTTACTGACATGCAGAGCGCTCTTTGGCTCCTCCTGTGACAAGATGCTTGTGAGTTTGGATATTTCTAGAAGTAAAGACTTTCTTGCTGTCATTCCAGGGCATTTCCTTTGAGGACAGAATTAATGCTTTTACTGGAGGTAAAATACAACAATAAAACCTGTAAAGAGCAGTTAAAATTTTTGCTTGGCTAATTGGGTGGGTTTGAGTTTTCTAGACATCATTAGCTGAATGCCTGGAACTATGACAGGGGTATCTGCAGGCAAAGCATTCCTAGCAGTCACAGACTTTCATGAATGTTAATCGTTTTTGCCTTGGCTGTGCCCAATCTTATGGAGAGAAGTCATTAGAATCAACAATAAGGAGGTAAAGCCAGAAATTCCCATAAACTCCACTTCAGATATTGAGCAGTAATGTTTTGAACTGTCATAATTCCCAATTCCCAAACCAATTCAGCTATGTTTAACAAATGCATGCATAGAGCTCAGATGTACAGATCATTCATTTGGCCTCAGATTAGTAGTGTTACAGATAGAAAAACATATTTGGTTTTCTTCTCTAAGTAGGAGACATTTCTGTCAATTGCTGTGGTATCTGAGATTTTTACAGCATTCTATCCCAAATTACTTCAGTAGTTGCACTGTTGTACATAATACGACCACGTGAGTCCCCACAGTGTTAACAGTACAAAACCTAATCCTGTGCAGCACGCTAAGTCTTAATTTAGTGATAGGAACCCACTTGAATCCTTGTCCAAATTTTTCATCTTCTGGATCTCGGTCAAGTTACTCAGCCCACTGCACAGGTAGAGTCACACAGTTTCAAAATTATTTTTTATCACCTTCTTCTTCCAGTGTTATGTTTTTAACTAAAATATGTGGATTTGATTCTTCTGTCATTGACACTAAAAAGAACTTAGAGATATTTGAGTTAAACCAAAGGAATTGCTAGGTATAAAACATGGGTATGTGTAAAGAAAATGAGTGAGTGGGATTCTTTTTTTATTTTATTTTATTTTCGTTTTAGGAACAGAAGAGAGATTCTTCCTAGATTCTTCCTTTCTTATTTTAACATTTTTTAAATTATTGTTTCTATTGGGCCTACTTCCCTACTTTATATGTATTCATACTTAAGCATCTCTTATTGTCCTAGATTGGTTCAGATTGCTTCCTCCTATCCCCATCATTTCAGAACACAGTGAACCACACCTAAGGCTAAAAGTTATGCCAGGGCCTTGGTGCCTGAGTGACAATCCAGAATTGTACTTCAGTCTATAGAGCAACATCGAGAGAAACAATATAGTGAGCCGAGGATCTTGTCCACAGGGAATTTCACAGAATCACAGAATCACACAGGGTGGTTGAGGTTGGAAGGGGCCTCTAGAGATCATCTAATCCAACCCCTGTGCTCAAGCAGGGTCACCTAGAACACGTTGTACAGCATCACACATCCAGGTGGGTTTTGAGTTTCCCCTAGGAAGGGTGCCCACTCTCTAGGCAGCCCATTCCAGTGCTCTGCCCCCAGCATCCCACCCAGCTTGAACAGCCCTTGCCACATTTCAAACAGGACACGTGGGAGCCAGCTGCAGGTTAGAGGGCCTCTAAGCAATAACTCACCTTGGAAAAGGAAGGAGAGTTGCTTATTTGTGTTTTTTGATTTAGATGATGGAAAATCTGTTAGCAAAAACAGTTTTATCTTCAGTCATGAAGGAGTCTGTGAAATTTACTAGAAATTTACTAATAGTTGTTTGGGAAGATTAAGTCTTATTACTTGAGACTATACAGAACAGCTCAAGAGGGATTCATTGCAAAGCGTGTCATTCCATTCTAGACTCAAATGTCCTTTTTTCACCTGCCAGTTGCTCTTCTCCTAGTTGTTTATGGACCTTATTTACTCCAATCAGTGGTGGCAGAACTGGGATGACAATTGGGATCTTCAGCCTCCTGGGTCTATCCTCTATCTCCTAGACCTGCCTTGCAGCCTATAGTCCATGTTGCAGTACTGGGTCATTGCCTTCTAGGCAAAGACCTTCTGCTCCTCCAGGTGTTTTACAGACAGGTCATTCTCCTAAGGGCTTAGGAGGGGCTAGTAACTTATTGTCAGTTGAGTGCAAGCTGAATATTCTTGGAAAAGAAAGGCATAGCTACCTGCTTGTTCTGTTGCAGGGCAACTTTGAATTGCTGCCAGGGCCCCCTGAGCACCCACTGGGGAAACCAATAAACAGTCTGAACTACCATGCATGACTAGTTTGTAGGAATTCATCCTGGTTTCACAGACCGAAGGTCATTTGTGTGATGAGCAAAGCTGGCAAAAGGCTAGACTGAGTGAATATGACCTGTGGGCACAGCCATGCCTTTAGAACGATGTTGTGGTTTGTTTGCTTGCTTCTTTTCAAAACTCAGCCTTTAAACAGTGATTTTTCTGCATTATGGATTTTGGAGTTTGAGAGGGACAAGTGAATTGCTGAAGTAAAGCCAGAAAGAAATTGTTAAGAAAAAATAATAATGATGACTGGCAACTCAGTTAATACATTTGAAACTCAAGGTGCAGCTACTGAAGCATTAGCTCAGGGGAAGAAATGGCATTCTGCACTGGAGTCTGGAGAATATAGGAAAATCTTAGAATGATCAGGATTTATGGATGCTTCATCTCCCACCTGCTGGCACTGGGAGTAAGGACCCGCAAGGAAAAGTCTCCAAACTAATTTTAAGAATTAGTGAAGTGAAGCTGCATTTTGTAAGAAAGAGTTTGGTTTGTGCCTCGAAGGCACCTGTAATTTCATTTTAAGAGGAGGCAGGTTAATCTCTTCCTTTTGCAGTTCTTGGCAGCGTGCCACTAATTCTAGTGACTCCAACTTCAGCGGGAGACTGTGGCTGCCACTGCATAAAATGCAGAGATGCACAGTGCTCATGGAGGGATGCTGGGAGGGCAGTTGTGCGATCACTGCTCTTGACTGGGATTCCAGAGCGAAACTCCAGCTCTGCTGCAAACCTCCCATCTGAACAAACCAATGAATTTGTCTTGCCTTCAGTTCTCTGCTGTCAACTGAGGGGGACAGCACTTCCTTTGGTTCACCCATTGCATGTCTTCTCCACGCAGGCTTGCTATAGCGTTTTCTCTGGCTGAATGTGCATACAGTATCCTGCTCATTGAGCCCCCGGGGCATTTGAGCACAGCTGTAATTAAATTGTAATTAAATTACTCCAGCGATGGAGTAATTTAATAACAACTTGGGCACTGCATGCAAATAGAAATGAAAGTGTAAGTTACATAGCGTAAGCCCAGCTTGGACACATAATATTGGCGCTGCCTTCCAACTCAGGACAGTTTAGGCAGGATTTTCAAACGTGCCAGTTATAGGTGCCTAATTCAAATATTGTAGCTTTTCTATCTTAAACAGTAGCCTGAATCTTCAAGTGTTCTCCAGAGCTGGTGTGTCCTTTTGGCAGCCACAGTGAAGTCAGATGTCACAGGAGACAGACAGAACAGGGGGCAGCCCAGATGGCTTGAGAGTCTTTTTGAAAGTTAGTATTTGAAAATCACACCCCCGTGCACACAGTATAAATTAGGCATTGTGATACTGTTCATAAGCCCTTCTTGAAAGCCACAAATTTGGCCAGTCTTCAAGAGAAACATGAACCAACACCAAAGTGATATGTGTGACCATTATTCCTCTTTATGCCACAATTCAATCTCCTTTTGCTTTTACTAAGGCCTTGTGTGAATGTGGAGATGCACAGGCATAATTAAAACTGTGTTTAATAGCTGGATTAAACTGAGAGGAAAGCTTTATATAGCCTGTTACAACGTTGAATAGAAATTGCTCAGTCCCAGCTGCATGGAGCCCTTCCTTTTCGTCTGCCGCAACAGATCTTGTTTCAGAGTTTCCACATTTTCCTCTTCCCTCTGATTCTGCTCATCAGATATTCCTACCCTTCTCTATTGTAAGTCTAGTCTGACTTGACAAAATTCTGACTTGTTTTTCTGTCATCACTTCTCCACTTCATTGCTTTTCAGTATCAGATTTTGTGAAAATAATTCTGATATTTAAGAAGCCCATAATTTGCCCAGCTTATTTTAAGCTTAAAGATAATGTAAAAAAAAAATGTATTTCCTTTTAAAATTAATGGGCTAGCATCCTTTCTTTCCCCACAAATCAATACCATTTCAAAGCC